>VWPU01013937.1:0-10097 GCA_013398955.1 Callaeas wilsoni | reverse complement strand
AGGGAATCACTCCTGGCTGCAGCTCTCACTGACAGCAGCAGTGGATTTGGGAGAGCTCGGGGAATGGCTCCTGGCTGCAGCACTCACTGACACCAGCAGCAGAGGATTTGGGAGAGCTCAGGGTGTCAGGGAATGGCTCCTGGCTGCAGCACTGGCTGACAGCAGCAGTGGATTTGGGAGGGCTCAGGGTCTCAGGAAATCACTCCTGGCTGCAGCACTGCCTCACACCAGCAGCAGTGAATTTGGGAGGGCTCAGGGAATGGCTCCTGGCTGCTGGTCAGCCTCAGTGCTGACCTCTCCAGACGTGTGAATGAGAGCTGTGCTGAGGAAAGCACTCAGCCCATCCACCGTGCAAGTGCAGGTGCCCTGCCCGTGGCAGGGGGGTTGGAACTGGATGATTTTAAGGTCTCATCCAACCCAAGCGTTCTGTGATTCCGTAATTCCATGAAGGCTGTGGGCTGCTCCGTGTCTGCGTTTGTGCTGACAAACGTGTGCAGATCCCACGCAAGCTGGGACGCCAGGAGAGATTCAGACCCACAGCAGGAACCGAGGAAGGCTGACACCGCCTTTTCTCTCCCCAAAAAAATCCTACTGGAGTGGTCAGACTGCAGCAGGGCTGGATCTGTGCCCTTGAGAGCAAGCCCTGCTGGAAGAGGGATGGAGAAGGCACCGGTGCCGTGCTCCAGTGCTTTGCATTTCCCATAGTGGGTGTCTTTTCCAAGAGCACTTCCAACCCAAGGTGGAATTATAATTCAGTGTCAGATGATTATGAATGAGGCCGGATCCCTGACCCCGGAAAGCTTTGGCAGAGCAAGAAATGGGAGCAGCTGCTCCGTATGGGATCAGGCAAGGGAACCAGCAGGGCACGAAGGACACTTCCTAGCCAACATGAAATACTCCTTTGGGAAAGCTTTGGCACTCAGTGATTTCCTGTTTCAAATCACACCACCAAGTTCCTTCTTTGTACTTACGGTGCTCTCCCCTCCACAGAGGGAACAGGGATTAAGCTGCACACGAGGAGCGCTGCCAGAGCAACACGGGGTGAGCAAGTTGGGCTGCTCCAAAAGCCAGAACGTCAGGTTTCTCAGCAGCCTGTGAAGGCTCTGAACATCAGAAACCCAAGGTTAAACTGAGCATGGGATGAAGCAAATGCAGGGCACTAAACCTGACCTCTTCAGATTTGCAAGCCTGGATGGGAGACCCCAGATGTGAGTCTGCCCTGACGGTTTAGGGCTCAGAACCCTGGCATCCCATACCCTTGAAATCTCACAGAATATGAGAGTTTGCCTCCTTCCACTAAACCTGGATTCACAGCACCATCATACTCCAGACTTTCATGCCCATGGTGGGTGAGACCTGGGAATTCAGTGAAGTTTCTCTTCATGACCACCTAGGAACTGGCGACTTCCTCCAGCGAGTTTGCTCGGAAGCACACGGATGGGTGTGGGCACTCCCAAGAGCAGTAAACAAAATAATCTGAGGGGTGAAATAGTGCAGAGCCCACAGAAAATGGAGCCAGGAACAGATGTCTGATATCCCAGTTATTAGTCTGGATCTCCCTAAACCACCAGGAACCTCAGGGTCTGGAAGGACTGGAGTGGTGTTCAAATATTTAATGAGTGATTGGTGTTTGAAGCTGAGTTTTGTAACTCCCTAGCACAGAGACAAGAGATGATCTGAACATCGGGATTTCATTATGGATTCCAGCTGTGCTCTGGACACTGGGAAGGATGCAAACACTTCTGACAAGACAAAGACTTTGGTGATTGTCTCTTCTTCAGATCTGCTGGATGGCAAAAGGGAGGTGAGGAGGGAAGTGCTGAGGAACATGAGGGATGAGGTGAAGGGGCTGGAGCAGAAAGTACTAGGATACAATTAGAGAAAACCCTAAACTGAACCTCAAGGGACAAAACTGACTGGAAGGGTCTCTGCCCCATCCCTGGACGTGTCCAGGGCCAGGCCGGATGGGAGCAGCCTGGATAGTGGAAGGTGTCCCTGCCCATGGCAGGGGGTGGAATGAGATGAGCTTTAAGATCCCTTCCGACACAAACCATCTGGAATTCCGTGATTCCGTGACAAGCAGCATCACCTTGCTAAAGGAAAGGCAGGAGCCCACATCACTCAGGGCTTTGGGAATCAGGGCTGAGGGGGAGCACAGGAGGCTCCCGTGGGCAGCTGTGGCTGCACCTGCATCTGCCCAACCCAGCACATCCTGGCTGTGACTCAGTGCAGCCTGGCAAACCTGGAAAAGCCACCAAGGGAAGGCCAGCAGTGACAGGCGGGGCCAGGCCGGGCCAGCACGCAGCCGAGGGTGGCCAGCACGCAGCCAAGGGTGGCCAGCACACAGCCGAGGGGGCCAGCACACAGCCGAGGGTGGCTAGCACACAGCTGAGGGGGCCAGCACACAGCCGAGGGCGGCTAGCGCACAGCCGAGGGTGACCAGCACGCAGCCAAGAGAGCCAGCACACAGCTGAGGGGGCCAGCATACAGCCAAGGGTGGCTAGCATGCAGCCGAAGGTGACCAGTCCGTTCTGTCCCCTGCAGCAGGGCCAGCAGGGCTGTGCTGAGGGGTCAGCCCCACACACCCCCACGGGCAGGATGCGAGGATGTCCTGCTCTCAGCGGTGCCCACGGCTCCAGGGAGCAGCAGGATCTCTCCTGGCCATCCTGGGAAGCCGTGGCCGTGTCCCTGCTGCGGGAGCTGAGCCCGGCACACCTGGCTCCCAGCGCTGCCAGCAGGAAGCAGGGGAGGGCACAGCTTTGCCGTCCCGCTCCCAGGAGGCTCCAAGGACTCGGACGCTGCTGCCCTTGCAGTGTCACCTCGCAGGAGGCCACCTGGGCTGCCACGTTCCCAGGCTTCCCCCCGGGGTCAGGCGCTACCTGCTCTCCTGGGGCTGTCCCAGGCTCTGACCCACGCCAGCCCCGCTCGTTCCTGGCCCCGTGTCCTGTCACTTCTCTGATGCCAGTGCTGGCATCCGAAGCTGGCAGCTGCCTCCCATCCATCAGCACATCCCCTGCTCCGTGCCAACTGTCAATTAAGCTGGCACATGGCTGCAGCCTTCCCACCTTCCTGGCTCCAGAGAGCACGGAAGTGCCAGCCTCAGGCAAGGGGCTGGGTGTTGGCTGGGAGGCACAGCGAGCTCTGCACCAGCTGCAAACAAGAGATGGCAGCAGGAAGGAGCCACTGTGTGGGGTGCTCATGTCCAGCCCTCCTGCTGAGGAAATGCCTTGGCTGGGATAAAATATTCTCCGTCCCTTTGAGCTTGGGCTTTCCACTTCAATCACTCTGGAAACAGCCTCTCTCCACAGAATGGTTTGTCCCCACTTCCCAAACAGCAGAGGGAGTTTTGGGGTGGTATCCGACAGCTCACCAGGAAGGTGGGAGCACGAGGGAGCACAGGCAGGCAAATTTTGTTCTCCAAATGACCAGAAAAATTGCTGGCTAATCAAAACAGGCACTGCTTCACTGATTGTAGCACCGGCTCCTCTCCCTTCCCAATCCCCCATTAGCTGATCAGGGTCACTGCTGGGCTCTGCAGCTCTTCCCGTCTGCCTGCAGAGCTGGGAAGGGAAGGCTGGAGAGGCAGCACGTCCTGGGGCGGCATTGCTCAGGCAAGGAAGTGGCAGAGCCCTCCAGTGCTGTCACCCTCGGGAGCTCCCCCACTGCTCCCGGGGCCCAGGGTGTGCTGGCACCCAGGAGCAGGAGAACTCGGGAGCAGGATGACCCGAGAGCAGGAGGATGCAGGAGCAGTAGGATGCAGGAGGATGCGGGAGCAGGAGGATGCAGGAGCAGGAGGATGCGGGAGCAGGATGACCTGGGAGCAGGAGGATGCAGGAGGATGCGGGAGCAGGAGGATGCAGGAGGATGCAGGAGCAGGAGGATGCAGAAGCAGGAGGATGCAGAAGCAGGAGGATGCAGGAGGATGCGGGAGCAGGAGGATGCAGGAGCAGGAGGATGCAGGAAGCCGTGGCTGTGCAGGGGGTGACCTGCTCAGGTGTTTCAGGTGCCTGCTCTGTGATGTCACCGGCACCCAAAGGGGCAGAGACCAGCCCGGTTTTCCGCAGTGCTGGGGAAGCTCCAAAAGCAGCAGGGCTCCCTCTCCCCCGGCTGTGCAGCTGCACACGGGCTGGGAGGAGGGTCCGGAGAGCTCCCGCTTCCAGCAGCAGATGGGAAGCGCTGCCAGCAGCTGCAGGTCCCCCGTCAGCACTCTGTGCAGCACGGCCAGGCTGAAGGCTGCAGATAAGGGGAGAGTGCTCCGAGATAAGGCTCCTTCCAAAGGCAGGGGCTCCTGGAGGAGTTTGCTGCGTGCTGTGGCTCGGGGAGGAGGGGGAGGCTAAAGGCCAGAGGAACGTGTTCCAGCCTGGCTCCAGACCTCACCGCCTGCATTCCCAGCACTCACAGCCAGCCAGGATGGAACTGAAGGGTTTTTTCCATCTTCCCAAAGTGGGCTGTGTTCTTCCTTCCCTGCCAGCTGCTCAAATGACCTTGAAGAGGAAAAGGAGAGGGGCAACAAATCCTTGTATGAGAAGCAGCATTATCATCATCGTGTTCTTGAACCTCATGTCCAGCAATGGGACACGAGAGGAGATCCAAGGAGGATCCCTCAAATTCCCTGGAGTGTAGCTGCACTCTTCCCACCACATCCTGGGGTGAACTGCTGGATGGACAGCCCACAAAACGTGATGAATGCTGCTGCTGGGCACATTTAACTTATGTGACAGCAGCATCTGAAGATCAAACAGACAATCCCACGCCAGGACAGACTGGGGGGTGCCACAGGCCTTCCCCAGCTCTCCCTTCTCCTGCCTCCTTTCACCGGAGCCCCCTTCATCCCACCGCATCTCTTCCCCATTCCAGAGCTGGACTGGGTCTGCCTTATGCTCAACACAAAATACCAACGTGTCTTTCACCAGAGCTAAAGTGGAAGTTCTTATCTGTCCTTCCCACAAGCCCGAGGTGATTTAGCAGCTGAAGAGGCTCCTGGTGGGATGTCCGTGACTGCTGGCAGGGAACAGACCTGGGGAGGGAGCTTGGAGTGCACAGGGACAAGGCTCACCCCCATTCCCGTGGGGAGGAACACTGGAGAAGGAAAAACCACCCTGGATTTTTCACTTCAGTCAGGAATTTTTTCTCCTCTCTCCACCTGTATGCAAAGGACAGCCCTCGTCAGCCTTCCTATGTGTGCGAGAGTAGATGGGAACAGAGAGGAAGGTGCTGGCTCCACTTTGCAGCTCCCACGGATGCTCCAGCAGGGCAGGGACACAGGGAGAGGGAAGTTCCGGGCTCACACGACACCCAGAGTTCAGCAGTGCATTCATTTACTCCAAGCTACCAGAGGAACATCCCCTCCAGCTGGGCAGAGGGCCTGACAGGAGCCTCTGGACTTTGGCTGCCCCAAGTTTGTATCATCAACTGCACAATTCCAGCCTAATTCCCTGCAGCCTCAGCAAGAGGCACACAGTTGGGATAAAGTGTGATTAGTGGCTGTTTGGGTGATGCACACTGGAGAGGAGGCTAATCAGCCCTATTCCAGGGACGGCCTCTCCAAACTGGGCTGCACTGAGAAAATCAAGAGGAATTAACACCCGGCACTTTGCTGGGTGAAAAAAATATATAAATGAAGAAAAAACAAACACAGCTGCTGCGTCTTAACTGCTCTCCACCCTCTCCAGGGACTTGAGGAAAAGCAGGCCTGTCAGCTCCTTTAAGGGACATTATCCTCACAGTTTCTCTCCAGTGTTTACAAGGAAGCACTGCTGCTGCTTGTTTGATTGCTTGTCAGTGCCGGCACAGAGAGAGGCTCTCCCAGAGTTCACCCTCCGCAGCTCCTCCGTGGTGGAGCCGAACTCAGGTGATCCTAGGGGAGGGCAGACTCCAGCTGCTCCCAGGCTCTGCTGTCTCCAGCCATCTTCAGCTCCTGACTCACCCCTTACCTCAAGGTCTCCCCTCAGAGCAGCCTCCTTCTGCTCCAAATCCATTGGCACACACACACAGACCCTGATTCTTTCCTGACGACCCATCCTGGCTGGATCCGAAGCTCAGGAACACCCTCCCCGGATCTCTGCCTCTCTCCAAAGCCCCAGGAATGGGACGCCCAGAGAAACCATGATCCCGCCCTCACTCTGATGACCCCGAGCCCACTGGATACCTCCCAGACTGATGAGGCTGAGATAAGGATGTGAATGTCCCACCCTGGCTCGGGGCTGTTTCTAGGAGGGGAGCGAGCAGCGTCCCCCAGCCCTGGGGCCAGCGCCTGCCCAAGGGCACCTTGCAGAGAGCTGTGTCCGTGTCACAGCTCGCTGGGGTGGCTCGGGGTGCCCGCTGGCTCCTCGGGGGTGAATGAACTGCAGCTGACACCGGTGAGGTGACTGCGTTGTTGCCTTCCTTCCGTGCCTGGGAACGCATTCCCGAGCCCAGAAGGGAGCCACGGGAATTCTGGTGTTTCTGTTTTCAGATCACATCTCCCACTTTCTCTTTCCAGCTGTCACCAAAGGCAGAATGTTCCCCCTGACGAGGCCCTCCCTGATTCCTGGCTTCTCCCTCATAAATACTGGATGAGCAAATGGCAAAGATACCATCACCAGAGCTCAGCGGGGACAGGACTTCGCGCGTGTCACTGACACCCTCCGTGTGTGCTGCCACCCACGCCAGGAAGTGCCAGGGCTTGGACAGGGGGCATGGGAATGAAAAGTGGGGCAATTACCCTGCTCTCTTCAATTTTGTGGCACAGGCTTGTTGGGGAGCTTCTGGACAAGCATTACCCAGCTCCCAGCTCCGGCAGCTGCTGTGTAGAAGAATTCTTAGAGCAGAATGGACATAGTCTGTATCTGAATGCGGTGAACAAGCCAAACTTAGCAGGGCCCGTGCGTTCTGGTGAAAAGTGGCGTGGCTATTTCGTGCCTGTTTAAATTGATTCAAAGGAGGGGTAATAGTTACCATACTAACAGCTTTATCTGCATGATCATTTCTTTCGCCCAACCCAAGAGGTAAAATATGACTCCTAACGTGCACAATGCAATATTTGTCTGTTCTCAGATTGACAGCCCGTCTTAATTCCTGAAAAAGCACGCCTAAACATGGATTAGCAGACCGTTTCAATACAGCATCTTCTATTCTTTGACAACTCCCACTACATAAAGAGAGTCAGAGACCACATTGAGTGACTCCTTATCCCAATGCAAAAATGCCCACACTGCTGCCCTGCAGGACTTCTGGCTTGGGAAGGGAAGGAGACGCAAGGGAGGAACAGGTACCAAAATACCCCTGACCATGTGGGAGTAGGGAGGGTAACAGGCAATAACAGAGAACAGGGGCCATGCACTCCTTGGAATGAAAAACTGAGGGGGAAGATCAGCACCGTTCGAATCCTTCCCGGGTTAAAGTGGTGCTGGGATGAAATGAATGAAAAAGTGCTTGGACAGAAGTTCTAAATGCATTTTCAAGTCCTTTTCCAAGAAGGAAAATTTTTCCATGCACTGTAAAGAGATTTCAGAAACATTTTCCATTCTAATGTGACTCTGGGAATGTGGAAATTGCCTCACTCTTTCCTCTAGCCCTTGGAGTATTCCTGCTTAATCAAAACTGGGAGAGGGAGGAGTTACAGCAGAAAACGAAGCTTAAAAATATGGCTCCTTATGAGAGAAGCAAGAACAAAATGTCATCTCTTAGCCCTGAAAAAGTTACCACATTGATTTCTGCTTCATAAAAATGAGGTTAAGTTGAATGCATTAAGCTGGCAAACTGGATAATTGCATGTCCTGAAACTGTCTTCCAAACAGCTCTTTTCACAGCGGGGCTCAGAAAATAACTTCATCAATGAGGCTGCTGCCCATTAAACCCTCACACACCTCTCTGGGTCGGGCTCTTGTCCTTCCTGAGAAAGATTTCTCCTTCCTTCACCTCGGACTGGAGGGAAAATAAGGCTGTTTTCGTCCATTGCCGTATTTCTGGCAAGGAGAAAAGTGGGTCAAAGCCAAACCTGTCCTCAGGGCTGGGCGTTTCCAGCTCCCCCCCACACACAGAGCCTGGAACTGGGGCTGGCAAACTGGAGTGGAAGCCAGAGCTGCTCAGAGGCAAAGCTTGGCCTGGGGACTTGGTGGCCTCTGGAAGAGCATCCCTTTCCTTTCAGTGTAGGGCAGGAGGAGCCCTGACCCTTCTGCGGGGCTGGAGCCCTGCGGCCCTTCCCGGTGCTCACGGCACTGGGGGATGCTCTGTGGGGAGAGCAAGGAGCTGGCTTCCATTTCTCCTGGCAGAAAGCAACTCCACACTGCCATGCTTCTCAAAACGCCCTTCTCCTCCACCAGCCAACTGGATTTTTGTCCACGGTCCTGTGTGGGCCGAGCTCCTGCCTCATTCACGCAACTCACAGATCCGGCACGTTCCTCTCCAGCCCCGCCTTGCTGAACACAACAAGGGAGGCAGGGAAATGCTGCTCTCTCCGACTGTCTCATTAAAGATTCCCACTTGATGTGAATGCAATCAATAGTGCCTTCCTGGAAGAGGCTTCGAAGAGGAGCCATTAATTTGCACCCGCTTGCCAGGGCTAATATGTCTTAGACAAACTGCCCTCCAAATCTGGGCTGAGGCTGGCAGAACATGGCTCCAAGGGACAAAACCAGACTTGGCATTGGATAGGGAGCCCGAATGGCAGCAGGAATCTCCCCGTGCAAGGCTCAAAAGCTGCCTCAGCTGTCCTCAGCACCAGCACTGTCTGCGTGTGCATCAGCGGGCCGTGCGGGCTGGGGGGCACAGACACACCTGGGCTGCTCAGTTCCAGCTCCAGGGAGGGTGCAGCCCTTCCAGGCTGCCCTTCACAGTGCTCTTTCTATGGAGCACAGCCCTGGTGAGGGGTAAATCTGTGCTCCCACACATTTCAGGGAACGGCCATTGCCCTGGCTGCTTCCTGAGCTCACAGCATTTTGATACGATTTAGAAGTTCCCTTAAACTTTGCCATCGCAGTACAACGTTGTCAAGACCCCTGCTCCTCTAACAAAGAGCTGCTGCCCCTCTGCTCAGCCCTGGAGTGCTGTGTCCAGCTCTGGGCTCCTCAGGACACGGAGCTCCAGAGGCTTTGGAGATGAGGAAGGGCCTGGAGCATCTCCCGGCCCAGGAGAGGCTGAGGGAGCTGGGGCTGCTCAGCCTCGAGAGGAGCCCCAGCCGAGAGGAGCCCTCAGCCCTGGGTGTCCCGAGGGAGGGGCAGAGCAGGGCCCGGCTCTGCTCCAGGGCCCAGCAATGGCCCCAGAGGAACGGGCAGGGGCTGATCCCAGCAATTCCCCCTGAATATGGGGCAGAACTTCTGCCCTGGGCAGCGCCCAGCCCTGACAGAGACCAGAGAGGCGGTGGAGTCTCCTCCCGGGGGATATTCCAGAGCCCCCCGGACACGTTCCTGTGCCTGGGTGGCACCCTGTGACTCTGGGGTAGGTGACAACTCCTCAGCTGTCCCCTGCGTGCCAGCCCCAGGGCGGGCCGGGCCCGGGGCCCTGCAGGGCTGCAGCTGGAACAAACCCCACGGGTAAAGCTCCCGGACACTAAACCTTGGGAGGTGACAGGGGCAGGAGGAGCCCTCGTGCCAGACCGCAGCACTGTGTCCTGTGAGGAGCTCTGTTATTGGAACACAGCAGCGATAATGAAGCCTCCCAACACAATGGCCTGAGGCAAATGCCAGGCAGATGGCACGAAGCGGGCACCGAGCCGAGGCAGCTGGTGCTGGCAGAGCACAGGGGCTGTGGGCTCCCCGAGAGACGGGCAAACGTACACGGGGCCAGGACTCAGCTCTCCCAGGGATTAGGGATCGCCACGAGAGCAGCCTGGGGCTGTAGGAAACCTCTGCAAGGCCAGCCCAGCAGAATGAGGAACCCTGTGACCCCGAGACCGAGCCTGGGCACAGGCGGCAGTCTGATCCCACTCCTCAGCCCCTGCTCGGGGGGGCTTCACTGCAGAAGGGAGGGTTCAATCCCCTGCTGCTGCTGCCCGGGGCTGGGCCCTGCTGCCTTTCACACGGGCACCTCTGCGCGGAGAACACAGCGGGGCAAGAGCACCCCTGGCACAGCGAACGGCCTTCACTGCCTGCAGACAGGCTGCGAGCTCTGTGCCCTAA
>VWPU01013936.1:7059-53490 GCA_013398955.1 Callaeas wilsoni | reverse complement strand
CCCCGCCCCGCCCCGCCCGGCCGGGCTCCGCGGGACCCTCCGCGGGCGGAGCCACCCCGACCGCACAGGGCCGGCGGACCCCCGGGCGGGTAAAACCGGAGAGCACGGGGGAAAGGAAAGAACGGGGAGAAAAGTTAAAAAAAAAAGAGGAAAAAATCCACGAGGAAAAACAAGAAGAGGAAAAGAAGGCAAGGATGAAAGAAGGGGGAAAGGGGAAAAAGGTTTAAAAAGGAAAAATAAAAAAAGGCAGACGTGGTACAGCCAGTGCCTTCTGCTTCTCAGCTCCCACAGGCTGGGAGGAAGGACTTGATAAACCCGACCTACACCCCGGGTGGGTGGATGAAGCTGACCCACAGCTCGGTGGGTGGGTGAGGCTGACCCACACCTCGGGGGATGGGTGAAGCTGACCCTCGCCCCGGGGGATGGATGAAGCTGACCCTCACCCCGGGGGAGGGGTGAAGCTGACCCACACCTCGGTGGGTGGGTGAGGCTGACCCACACCTCGGGGGATGGGTGAAGCTGACCCTCACTNCTGACCTTCACCCCGGGGGATGGGTGAAGCTGACCCTCACCCCGGGGGATGGGTGAAGCTGACCCTCACCCCGGGGGATGGATGAAGCTGACCCTCACCCCGGGTGGGTGGGTGAAGATGACCCACATCTCGGGGCTGGGTGAAGGCCAAACCGGCAGCGGGGCCCTCTGCCCAGGGCTGTGGGGCAGGACCAAAGCTGGGAACACGCAGGGGCTGGAGGTGGGTCTGAGCCCAGCTATGAGGAAGACCCTGCACCCCAGGGTCAGCATGAGCGTGGGTGTGTGTGCCTGGCTGTGCCCGAGCCTTGGCAGGACGTGGCCTTTCAACAGCGATGGCCAGCAGGGGTTTTTTATTGATTTTCTTTAGTTCGTTGACTGAGCTATTGTGGCACATTTCTGGCTTTGTCACAGGGCAGGCATAATTCATGGCATCTGTGGCCTTGTCATCAGGTGTAGGAGGCCCTGGAGCCCTGGACTAACTAGAGATGGGTGCTGCTGAGGGGGGAACGACGCCCCTCCCTTGTTTATCTGAGGTAGATGGAGAAACCGAAGCATGTTGGGGAAAGATAAGGGAGAAGGTTCTTCCTGCCCCAGTAGCCCCCATCCCAGCCTGTGTGCTCTGGCTCTGCCGGTGGCTGTGGCATGGGACAGCGCCCAGGCTGGCACTCCTCTGGATGGGGATGGAGCCAGAGAGGGACTACCCACCTCTGGCACCACTGCCAGCCGCTGCCGAAAAGGCCCTCACGGTTTTACCTCCATTCTCAGCACTCAAAAAGGGCAGCACTTGCATGCCTGGACCAGTGGGGTGAGTAAATACCACCGTGCCATAAATCACAAAGCACAAGATGTAACACATTGCTTCAGCTGATGCTCAGAGTTTTAGCTTTTTCCTTCAGCTTCCTTTCTATTACAGAAAGGTTGTTTTACTTTGGTTTTTAAATAAGGATTGCTTTTCCCAAAAAATAAATCTTTCCTGACAATTTTGACCTTTTAAAGCACAAAATGCAAAAAAACCTAGGATGAATGTACCTTCCAAGCCAGTAAACATTACAAAATTAAATTATTGTAAGAACAGTAAGCTAGAAATAATTGTAGCCATGAACAGACAACAAGACAATCCTGGCTGCATTTGCTGTAGTTGACATGGAGATCTGGAAATAGGATCTTGTTTCATCTCACGTAGTTTTATGAGTAAAATACAGTATCAGTTTTTGTGCTGAAACTCTTCAGCAGCAGCTTTACTCTGGCCCCAGGTTCCATCCAACACGCTCGCTTTCATTACCGGACCCAGGAAAAAAAGAGCCAAACAAAATATTGCATTAGGGCCCACGATAGCAACCCTGAGGAAGGGAAACAGAAAGGCATTGCTGCAGTAAGCAGAGGGCAAGGTCCGAGTGCCCTCTGAGCAGCTGGGAACTGTATTGCTGAACACCACATTCCCTTCAGCCAGGCTCTGAATGCCCACAAAACACAGCTCTGCAGACACTGCTATCACTAAAACACCTCAGTCCATGGAGGCAACACTCCGTGTAATCGAAACCAACAAACAAAAAACACCCAGAAGAAAATTACTCAATTCAGACTTTCAGGAATTTTCTTGTGCCTCTGCAGGTATTTCCAACAGGCTCTTGTGCATTCTGTCACCAAATGACTAATACTTATTGAGCAAATTTCCCATGAAATCATCCTGCTAAACCCCATCCATCTATCCCTGATCTTCCGCATTAGAGCATATTTCAGGCAACCCAAATTATTTGGCACATGAGCAAGATTCCCTCCTCCTTAACCACTCGCCTGAGATTTACAGCATATAAAGTCAGGCAGACACTTGGCTTAGGGCTCTGCTGTGGCTATTCTGGGTTCAGTGGATAAAATTTTCCAAAGACTCTCTACAATTTGTCCATCAATTTTACTCCATATCAAAAAGCGTTGCCTGGACTTTGTGCTTAGGATTGATGGCATCCACACAGCCCTCTAAGGAGGGCCTTACTGAATGTACTTTTCTTGGTCATATTAAATGTACAGCATTCTTTTCCTCAGAATGAGTCATGCAACAGAAAATTGGATCTGTTCTGTCATCAGAAGTTCCATGGCATTTTATACAAGAGTAAGATCACATCACAGCACCTCTGAATTTTAGGAAATTGCATTAGAATTAGCTCAATATCAACTGCTTAAGTAAAGGAGCTTGGTAATCTTGTTTTTCTGAGTGAATTTTGACCATGTTGCATCCTTTTGTGGATCCTGAAAACAGCCCGGCTCTATCCACAGTGATTTCTCTGAACAGCTTGCCTTGTCACATGCTCTACCTTACCTAGTCATGCATCATGAGAAGATAAAAGTTAATCAGTCAACCCTGCACCTTGCAGCAAAAGGCTTTTATTTCATGTCATGCAAGAAAGAGGGCATGGGGTTGGGAGGGGAACTTCACTGCAGCAAACAGAGGCAAGAGGGCTCCAGCCCGCTCTGTTTTGTCATACCCCAGCTGGAATATCATCATCCCTAAAGTCAGTGGGAAAAGAAAAGTCAGGAAACTTGTCTTGAGGAGGAAGCGTGGTCTGGTAAGGGCCTTGGGGTCACCGTCCTTGTGCCCAGGCCCCAGGACACACCAGCACCAGCGGGGTGATGGGGGCCAGAGCCACAACTGCTCACGGACCGTGGCCTCCCACCCCACCTGGCCAGCTCCCAGGAGAGGATGGAACAATGATCTTGCTGGAATGACATCCAGCAGCAACACGGAGGCAGCACATTCGTCTGGCTGATGTGGTCCTTTTCTAAACACCAGAATGGTTTGCAGTTTGTGTACTCTTCAGCTCTAGCTCTCTCCTCCTCTAATTGGTGCCACCAAAGATCAGCACTGCTTAAAAATAAAGCAGGGTTGTGTCAATATTGATTATTTCCCCCCCTTCTTCTGTTTCTAGTAGCAACTAAAAATAATTTACAATTCATTACAGACATGACATCTCCTGCAGAATAAATGCCATTGTCAGATTTAAAATTCAGTCCATATCTGACTTGAATATCTTCATTTACTCTGTATATAATGAGAAAGAGGAGGTTTTCTTTCCTCAGAAAAAGCCCGTCCGCCATCACAGATACAGATTCTTTTAAATTATTTTAATTTTAAAATACTTGAGCTCTGCTCACGTCCATCAGACTCGTCGTTTTTTGCTCATTTTGCATGCTCAAAAGATCAATCATATTTGTATGCAAATATTTTTGGCCTCCCTAAATTTAGTGCATAATAAATGGCTCAAATTTCATTTCCAAAGCTGTAAGGGGAGGGATAAATACAGCATTTTAAGGAAAAATAAGGGCTTTGCAGTTTGTAACCAGGGTCCTTTAAAAGCAGGGATGTCAAGGCAAGCATCCACTGGCTGTAGATCACTGGGCTTTATTCAACGCTGCAACGAGATTAAGCAGGTTTAACACCAGCCTGCCCTACACGCCTCCCTGAGGGGACATTTCAAGAACAGGAAAAGCTAAGGAAAAACAAAAAACCAAATACGGAGTTTTATCCAAGATTTACAAGTTCGGGATTTCAGGCCGCCTGCTTCTAAAAGAGAAACAACTCAGAAGAGGAGCCTTAGGCAAGGTTTGGCTGCCACCCTGAGCCACGGGTGTGTGCCCAGCGATGGGAGGTGGTGCTGGGCAGTGGGAATCATCACTTCACGCCCACCGCAGCTCAGCAGCCCAGCGCTCTGCACCGGGGCTGGCATCACCTAAGGCTCAGCCGTGCCACCCTGCCTAGAGTCCTTCCCCAGGGCTTTAGCACCCCTCAAGCGCCTCTCGTTTTCTCCAGCGACTGCTGGAGGAGCCCAGCCCCGCTGCCTCACTGCTGCTACCTGCCCGGAGACCTACACTTACCATAGGATGCCTGAAGCTTGGGATAACCAGGCTCCACCCCATGGGAGAGACCCCCTGCTCAGGGCAGGGGATCAGCCCGAGGGGCAGAGAAGCCTGTGCTGGAAGGAGCTGCAAAAGCAGCAGATGAATCAACGGGGAAAGAGTTTACTGCTATACTTGTTCCAGTATAGCAGCCTCCACTTTGAGTACCCTGCACAGGAATAGCAAAACACCAACGGATTAAGGAATATATGCCTTCTCATAGAACCACCCAATTATTTTTATCTCCAGGCCTCCCACACACATACTCACATATTTTCTCCTGTGGAGTTTCAAGGCTTTTCACAAGCCTGTGACATCTGCTTACCAACATTTGGTGTAAAAATATCGATATCTGCTCTGCATAGCTGCTCTGAGCGCTACATTTACCAGCCAGTAAAGATCAAGAGTCTCCTGGGAGCTGGCTGGATCAAACTGTCATGATTTCAGCACTGCTTTGCGTCAGACAGCAGAATTTAAAGTCAAAACACAGATAGTTCAGGGAGGAAGACAATGTGAAGCCCTGAGTCATACCCTGCTGAGGGTGAGGAGAACAGATTAATAGACAGCAAACATGAATGAAACCAAAGGGCTCATTTAGTCATGCGGCTGCTTCTGAAACCCAAAATAGGATTTATTTTTAGTCGTTGGGCATGGAAAGAGGATTTCTTTGCACTTTTCCAAGGAGAAGTTGAGAAAAGAGTTTTAATTAGCATGGGGCAGACTCCCCTTTGGCGTGACAGCCCGAGGGGCTCAGCTGCAGAGCTGGCTGTGCTCAGGCACGGGTTGCTGCTCGCAGCCTGCTCTAACAACTCCTCATCCACGGGATGCTGCACGACCCAGCAACTTTCAGCATCACTCGGATATGGAAGAGGCAGCCTTTACTCCAGCCCCAGCCAACTCTCCTTTGCTAAAGCTGAGTCAAAATAGTCTGCTTGTAGCCAGGTGGGGTTTTTTTGAGGAGCTGCAAAGCAATCCCACTCTTGGCTTGATGCCTTATCAAGGCTGACCTGGAAGAGAGGCTGGACAGAGTGAAAGGATAAAGGGCAGGGATTTATTGAAAGGCCTTCCCAGGGCACACCTTGGGCAGTGCAGGAGTCTCGCAGAGACTACACCCAGGATGGACACAGTCACACCTTTTTGGGACAGATATAAGTTTTGTCTATTTGCATATCAGAGGTTAATTGTCCAATTACAGCTTCAGGCAGTGGAGTCCCATTCTCCCAGTTTGCTCCCCTCTCAACTCACTTTTGTTTCCATTTCTCGGTGCCTGAGACAGTGAGGTGTCCTTGATTCTCAGGCCTAGAGAGGAATTGTTGTGTCTGACCAAAATGGGAAAAGCAGTTGCTAACACTCTATATGGAGCTCAGAGTTACACTCTAAAGAACTGCAGGATTACAAACATATGACAATATAAAAGCTAAAATCCTAAGGCATCAGGCTCATGGGGAAAGGAGACAAAGCAACCATGTCTTTCCAGTTGGAGAAACTGCAGAGGTTCACCCCAAATCATTGGAGATTACATAACTGAACCCTCCGAGCTTTTCAGAGCGTACCTGTGGCAACAACCAGCAGCAGCACCCAGCAAAACCGGTGTGCTTCTGCCTTCCTCGTGCATGCCACCTGCTCATGTCGAGCTGGTGTGAGGGTCCAGCCTGGGGTATTGGCCACCTTAGGGTATCTAGGTTAGCCAGGATTGCCCTTCAGTTATGTTTTCTCATGAGACAACACGAAAGTTTCACATGAGAGATAAAAAAGGTTTGCACAACAGTGATCTGTACACACATTTATGTGAGTTTTCATTTTAAATAAACAGAGGGAGCTGCTTTGACAGCTGTGCATAAGATTAGGTCCATTATTTAGTCCTCTGATAAATCATTCAGCAATTCTGCTCTGCAGAAACTTCATGATCTTGAGGCTAAGTAATTTCTATTCCTTACTTACATTAAAGTCTCATTAATTTTTACATTAATCACTCATAAACATGAAGAAGCTCAGTGATTTTGCATCTCTGTGTCTGGCAGAAAAGTGTTCATTTTGTTATCTGCTGCCTTGTCTGACAACACGGTATAGAGTTCAGAGCAGCAAAACTGCCACTCCAAATTGACACTCCTGTGCTTCCTCTTTTTTCCTGAGAGTCCAACTGATCCCAAAGCAGGAGCCAGCATGCTGGCATTACGGCAAAGGTGGGCACAGGTTCTTCCATCCCCAAGCCATTAGGGCAACAGGTGCTTTAGCAATGGAGCGTGTGAGAATTTATGTGTTAAAGCTAGGAGAGCAAAAACTATGCTCTGCTCCGTGCCATAAAACATTATCACAATTTTCTCGTGCATTGTCCTTGTCAGGGTCATTCGTTTCACTGGTTTCATTACAGCCCTTTTTGTGGCCATAGGTTTTCCCTTTGCTTAGTACATATGTGCATGAATTCCAACCCTATTGCTACAGTAATTTATACAGATCTGGGTCAAAATCAAATCTAGTATTTGGTCAAGAATGTGACAGAAATAGACAAAAGAGACTCAGTGCAAGGCACAGCAAAGAGACAGTGTTACAGAATTTCCTCCTCTACAAGAAGAGAGCAAACGATTTGTTAGCTTGTGGGGACAAGGCAGAACAACTTCATGCCATGCCCTTTTAAAAAAATGTGTACTAAATTAAAAGTTTAGTCGACATAATTATGATTGCATCAAAAAGAGAGCACAAATTCATGTCCTCCCATGTGGTTATGGCCATTAGCATTTGTCACATCAGCATCAAAGCAAAAATCTTGTCATTTTAGGGTTCAGCTGTGCTGACTTTGAATTTCAGGATATAGACCCAGCGAGAGCTGACTGGCTTCAGTGGCAGCTTCCATAGTTCAGTGGCTGTGGGATGAGGGCAAGTCCAGAGTCTCAGTGCAAAAAGCAGAACAGATGCAGGTTAATCATTGACCCCCCACTGCCGTGGGCTGTACTCAGGAGCGAGCGCAGAACCAGCACGGCCCACTGACCTACTGACACCCACTCCGGGGTGGTGAGGATTTAATGCCACCAAGCAGATGTGCAGGAGGCAGATTCTGGACAGCAGGAGACAGAGAAATCAAACAGTGTGATCTGCACAATTCCACAATGGGCAAGTGTACACAGAAAGCCACTGTGCTCCAACATGGGATGGGGTGGGAACCAGGGGGTGGGAGCCAGAGGGTGGGCACGGCTGGGTACGTGGCACAACTTGGTATCCATCCACTGCAAAGATTAAGAGCTCTGTTAACATCTATAATTTGCTTTTCCTTATCACTCAGTCATTGGGGCAGGAAAAAGTGATAGGCAGGCTGCCCCCTTCTCTGGCAAAAGTCAAAATGCAAGTGGTGATATTGTTTCTCCAAACAGGCTCCAATCTACAGGACAACTGCTAACACTTCTGCAAGCTGGGAAGCACATTTGTTTGGATGTCCAGACTGTTTTAGATAGCAGTCTCACACCTCTCTCAGCTATCAGAGCCTTGACTAGCAAGTAAAATCCATATAATCGGGTGAAAATGCTATGATTTTCCCCTATGGCAAATACTTTCTGTCTTACATACCTTACTGGTAAGTGCCTGAAGTGAGCTGCGTGCCCTTCCCAGCCCTGAGGCTCCTGCTTGGGAGGAGGATTTTTCACCAAACTTGTAGCCGGTGCCTTTATTTTGAAGCAGTTCTGCTGCTGCCACTGTGCTGCAAAACATCACCCCCGGTCCGCCCCACCAGCAGCAGGACTGCACACCCCAAAAAGCATAGCCCAGGAGCTTGCTCAGAGGGAACTTGCATCCCCAAGGACTCAGTGGCCATCTTCCAAAAAAACACCAGGTATCCTGTTGTCTGTTCCTACTGCATTCAGCATGATGCTGCATGTCATAGAACTGTTCTGCTCTCCCAAAATAAATGGTCTGAAATTCAAGGCAAAAGCAATTCGTTGCAGCTGTTTAAAATCAGGTCACAAAGCCCTCAGTGGATTGCTGTCAGCATCACCCGGAGCATGGCTCACAGGTGCTCCTGTGGGGTCACAGAGCTCTTTGGCTGGCTGTGGGTTTCCACTAGTGTACCTCAAAGATGGACCAAAAGGCCAGATGCTGTGCCTGGCACTGGAGATCTTGTCTGAAGAACTAAATGGATTACTTGTCCATGCCGGGAGGTTTTCACCATCTGTTGCAGATGTAATATTGATGAGGTTCTCAATTGTACATAACCATTTCATGATGCTATTATATGAAAAACAAACAAACAAAAGCAAACTCAGCCTTTCTGGGTTGCTGATTGCTTGCTTTTGATCAGGGAGTCACGACCAGTCTGTTTGTTGAGGTGGATTCTCCTCGGTTTCCCCCGATGTGCTGGTGCCTGTTGTGGCAGATGTGTGCCCCGTGGTGTCACGCTGTGGCTCAGTGCCTCTCTGCCCACAGCTGCAGAACTTCTGGTTCTCACCTTGATGCACAAAGATCCCTTTCTCACTTCCCATCCTCTCTTCCGCAAGGACCTGGCAGTGCCTGGCAGGTACAGACTTGGTCCTGTGCAGAAGCAGAGCTCCCTGAGCTCCTGGGAAGGACGTTAATCCTGTTTTATTATATGTTTTGAAGAATGGAAGTATTTTGTACGGGACAGGAAGAAATGGGAAGGAAGAACCGTAATGTGAGGAGACACAGCAGGAGTTGGTAAGTGAAGAAAGCAGCCAGCTGCCAGGGATGCAGCTGCAGTGCATGAGCCAGCAGAGCACAGAGACAAACGCTCCTCTGGAAACCACGGACACAGGCTCTGAACTGGAAAGACCAGATGGTGCAGGAGCTGAGGCAGGAATACTGCGTCTCTTTGAGGGTCTGTGCCAAGGAGGTAGGACCAAAGGGTAATTAGGCTGATGAACAGTGATATTAAATGTATGAAATGAGGCTTACAATGTAAGAGAAATCTTATGAAAAATTAGTTGAAGGGAGAAGCATATCAGAGCAAATCCCAGCACAATTAACCTGCAGGGAAGCAGAAATACAGAACCTGCTCCCAAAAGCATATCCATATTAAAATTCCAGTTATGTTTTCTGATTTTTACCTACCAAGCACATATATGAATTCCAGCCATTTATTTGCTTTTAAAAAGCAGTAAACCCATAGGATTCAAAGTATATGCTTCAGTTGTGATGAGACCAAACATACTTGGAATATGCACAAAATTAAAAACATATCTAAGTGCTTTGAGGAGCAGTCAGTGTTTGCTGAATGAGAGCCCTTAACCATGATTTTTAATTAGTATTGACACAAACCTTAATACTAAGTTAATGTTGTTACTTCTCACAGCTGCATAGGCAGCCGGGGCTCAGAGACCATCTATCGATAGCAACACCCAGAATTAACTTGGAAACCAAACACAACTGCAGAGGCTTCTCTGTGCCAGTGGCATCAGACCAAACCAAACCAAACATCTTTTCGAAATTATTATACACAAGTCCAATCACTCCTTTTACCAAAAAATGACACTTTAGTAGAAGAGATCCAAAAAAACCACAAGCAGGCAAGCAATATATTTCAGGTAGACAGATTATAAAACAAGCCTGCAAATTTGATTGCTATTTTGAGCATCAAAAGCAACACCTACAAAGGTGCCTACAGTCCACTGATAAATGTGGTATCTTCCCATGGCTATATTGTCTATTAGCTGAAGACTACTCTGGCCTGAAAAGTAGCTGTTGAATTCATACCTTGCATTGTGCTGAAGTAAGTCTTAAATTCAGAAAGCAACATGAATTTTAATAATGCTGAGCAAGTCTTGCCTGATGTATCAGCTGCATTAGCTTAAAAAAGATGGATCACCAAATACCATAGTATATAACCACATGTGCAGAAAATTATACACACCACAATGGGGTGGTTTGATGGTTTTTCAGGCAGAAAAGCAATGCAAAGCAAAGCAATTCAGGGTATGTAGTTTTCTAAGTCCCTGAATCCTTACATAGCACAGACAAAATTTCTGAGATGACCCTGTGCCTTAATGAGGTCTCTAAGTACTTCGGGTGCTGTAAATCATTCCTCTCCAAAACTTATTTTCAATTGCCTTGTGGGTGTAGTGTCTTTCAAAGTAGTTGCCATTCCTATACATTTCTTTCTGCTTCATTTAAGAGGCTACGAAGATCCTTTAAAATAATCAGGAACAGCTGTGATGGACAAACAAATCCAACTGCACAACAGCATCCTAGAAAGAACCAGGAGTCCTGGCTTTGCTTGGTGACAGCAAGTATATCCACTCTTCTGCTCAGACAGAGAAGGTAGACGTGACTAATTAAGAGCAAGTGTAGCACTTGCAGGGGACAGGAGTGGAGGATGGTTAAATTAACCTTTCACAGACCACTTCAATGCTGACACACTATAATTTATTTTTTTTTCTGCAATCTTGCCTCTCCTTCATCACATTTCTGAGCATTCTCTACTGTGTCTAACCCAATGAAACCCTGGCTGGGACCAGCAGAATTTGCTGTGAATAGTTTATATCCCAGTACAGCTGTTTGTGCAAGGATTAAGTCATTAAACCAGTCTGGGGGCACATACAGTGTTTTCTTCTGGAGTAAATGAGTTCAGGTTAAAAAACCTTTATATGTAGGCAAGAATCTGTCCCTCCGTTTCTTTCATCCTGATTTGCAGTATTTAACAACATCCTTCTACAACAGAGTGTAACTCCTCCTACAGAACAACTGGCAGAGCAGAAATAAGAGCAGCTTCCATTGCACTTCTCTTACCAAGCTTTCCATAATCTTCCTGTAGACTTTCTTGTAGCAATCCAGGGCAATCAAAACCTTGGTGACCTCGCTGCTGAATAGCAGCACTATGAGACCATTCCATTAATGTTATATGAACAAAAGTTCTGTAAGGTATTTGCCAATATTGGCTATCTAGAGGCATTTTGAACAGCCACTTTCACAGAAAAGTCATATCACAGAGACAAGAATGTTTCCTTGACCAATTGTT
Organism: Callaeas wilsoni; assembly: GCA_013398955.1. NCBI lineage: Eukaryota > Metazoa > Chordata > Aves > Passeriformes > Callaeidae > Callaeas > Callaeas wilsoni. The sequence continues at coordinate 42,116 of VWPU01013936.1, read as the reverse complement.
TGCTATTCTCCAGTGCAACCCCAAAATATTTTGAAGTGGTTTGCTTATGACTCAAGAAAGGAAAAAATAAGTAAATAAAAAAGGAAAGATCAGAATCAAAGATTTTGCAGTTGATGCAGTTGGCTGATGTTCATGACCTCTTGTATTATTTAAAACCTAGATTGAAGGTGCACAAGGCAAAGGCAGAGTGGCAGATAACTTGCAAGACAGATGAGGGAAACAGAAGTTTCCAAAGCTGCAGTGCACTCTTTTGCACTGATGTACTGGCAGTAGAGCACTAGTCAGGCAGCCAGAGAGCTTTCATCCAAAGTAGGAATATTAGCATGCAGTGCCTGACTACATTTTCATTTGAAGCTCTGCAAGGCAGGCTTATTCTCTCCAGCAACTCAGACTGATGCATTCTCCCAAGAATCATGCCTTACAGAAAAATAATCATGAAATATTAATAATTTCCTATTTAGAGCTACAACTGTCACAAATGATGTAGCTCTTTCACGTACAACCTCTTGCCGAAAAACTGCATAAGGAACACAGCAAACGTCTCCTGCTTTCCAGGAGGAGAAAAAGCCTGGGCTGTGTGAGCAGGAGCGGGGATGGTGCTGAGTCCTGTGGCCAAACCCAAACCAGATCATCCTCTGCCAGCTCACCGCGGTGCCATGTGTTTAGAACCAAGGAAAAGCTGCCAGAACGTGCTTACAAAGCCCTGTACAAAGTGAGGCACAGGACTGCCCCGCACACCAGGCACGCTCCCACGCCTTGCCGGCCATAAACGCAGCACAGGAACACGAGGAAAGCACAGCAAATCCCCGTGCAGGGGGCTTTATGCTCGGAGCATGCGTGTGGCCCGAGTGAAAGAGCACCCTGGAAGCTCCATGTGAGTTTGGAAGCTGTTCATTCAGGGCTCAGCCTCAGTGCCCCGTGACTTGCAAGGACTGTCATTCAGCCGAAACAGCAAATAATGAGAAATAATGTCTCTGAATAGCTGATAGGCAATCCAGAGCATGGAACCATTTGCATAGAACAGTCATTGTCATTTCACACACGCAGATCTCTGGCAGTGAAAACCTCACAGTAGATCATTCAGGGACCGAGGGAAAGAAATTAAATCAGTTGTTTGCTACAAATAACTCATCCAGTTGTATCTGACATGACACTGCCTCATTACTAGATACTGTCAGTGCTCCAAGCTATGACCTGTGCCCAGGATCTCAGGGCATCAAACCCTGTGTGACATCTGAAGACACACGCTTGGCTGTTACATGCTGCTGCAAATGGGCCAGGAAGATCCAATTTTTCACATGGGTCACGGGGAAAAAGCACTCCCAAAATAAAGATGATGTTTATCAGACAGAATTAGGTGATCCAGACCACAAGAAATGAATGTCTGTAACTGAATGTTTGTAACTGGGACACTTTTGGGTTTGATGATAATTTTTGTCTACTATTAAATACAATTTCAGTCACATATTTCATGGGTGTTTTTGAATCTTTCTCAATAACAATTATATCTTTTACCTGAAATAGAGCCTCCTTCTCACAATATAGCATTTGTTATATATGCAATTTCTTGAAACTACGTGATTCTGTAGCTTTTCTTTTTCCCTCTTGATACAATGGAAATCAGTTTTTAGACAGAATCAAAACATCTGACTATTACCTCTGTTACCAAGAACTTCTTGGAGACAGAGAGGGAAGCCATTTTAATGGAGCTGGCTTCAGTATCTACAAAAAGTTCCCTAACTTTCAGTCCCAGTAATGGTTGCAAACCACTTTCTTCAGCCCTTGCAGTGTGATACCATCCATGTTAATCGGGCTAGAAAACCTTGAAACGCTTGCTAGGACAATTAGCAGTTGCTCTCTAATGCTTGAAGGCAAATCAGAGTTGTTGTGCATCAACACTCACCCACACCCCAGCCAGGGCCTGGGACTGGATGGATTAGTGCCTTTCTGCCTGCACACGGTGTCCCTGAGGGTAGGGTTTGTCTCAAACACCCACAGCCATCCTTCCCCAGTTATCTCCATCTCACTGGAAGCTGCTACCAGTTGCTTTTGCTCTGTCTCCACTAACAACGGGCAGCCTGCAAGAGGAAGAGCTGAGAGAGGAAGCAGGTTCTCCTTCGTAACAACGACGTGTTTCCCCAACCACTGAAAATAAAACAGCTGATGAAGCTCTCCAGCCACAGAGATGGATCCAGAGTAAGGCTGTGATGGGGCTCCAGGCTGTGGTCCCCCTTCTGCTGGCTGTGTGCACCAGGCTGCCTGCACAGCCATGTCTTTACTGCAGGGACTCCATCAGCTCCCTCTACTCCCTGTTCCCAGTTTCTCTCCCTGCAGAACAGATAGGTTTCCCTGCCCGTCATAGCTTGAACATTTAGTGTTCAAGACTGGGAGGCTCCTTTAGAATAAAAAATGCCAGAAAATTTTCAGTAGGTTTTGAGGGAGTTAGGAAGGCAAACAACTCACAGGATAGAAAACTGCTCAAAATAAACCACAAGAAAAGAGAAATATGACATAATAGCCCCTTGTATTGTGACTGAAATCAGCTGTCTATGGCTTTGTACACAAGTTACCTGCAAAAATTTCTGTGTTCTGTAATATTGTGGCATGAGGGTGGGCTCCAGCTCTGAAGCACAATGAATTTAATACAATTTAAAATACAGTTGTTTACAGCCTAACTAAAGAACTTTTAATAATCTCATTTCACAGGCTTTATATTTAAGCTATACCAAAGTGGTGAGAACAAAAAGGCCAGGTTCAGCTATTCAGAGCAGTGAATCTTTTTCTCCTGATGTGCCACGCAGTGAAAGGCATCAACAGTGTAACAAACATTAAGAAATCTGTCACTTGCTATCATCCAGCTGGAAAGAACAAACTCCCCAGGGCTGACTGTTGACAGCGCTGAAAGAAAGAGCCTCACCTGGAATCACACATTATTTCATCACAGGGAATGCTTCAGTGTGCAGCCCTTCCACTTCAGATATGGGTGACAGGCTATTTTCTGCACTAATTAAAGGATGTTAAAATGAAATCAGCTACTTTATTGCCTGTCTCACATTTTGTGTTCACAGGCGTGTTCAAGCACAGCTAGGGGAGGCTAAATATTAACCATAAACAGCTGGAAAAAGAAAATCAATAATTTCTAGATTAGTTTCCTTTTATTTCCCCATTCTAGTGACTAGAATTTCATATGCCATTTTCTTATTTACAATTCACATGGCTGAAGCACCCCTGGAACTAATGAATAACCACACATCCAGATTTTCCCCCTAAACTAAAGAATTTATGGGAAATGGAGCACGGGATCCCTGTGGGCAGGTACATGTGTATTTGCTGACAGCAAATCCATCCTGGAACTAACACAGCTCTGGGGATGCCAGAGCGGGGCTGACCTGGCTTCACCCCACCAGGGTGCACAGGCAGGCAGGGGCAGGTGCCAGCATGTGCCCAGGTGTGAATGTCCCCCTCACTCACTACCAGGGTGTTTGGGCTTTCTGTCTGCCACAGTTCTCCTCCCCTGGTGCAGGGAGGAAGGGAGGGAGAGAGGAAGGAAGGGAGAGGAGAGGGCTTTACAAAGAGAGCCTAAGCCACAGGTAGCCAGTGTGCTCACACACCGTGGGGGACCCAGAGCCGATTCAAGGCTGCCCAAGCCCACAAAAATATCTCAGCCCCTGCACCACCCTCACCCTGAAACCCACACAGCCCCAGGACACTCCAAGTGCAGTTACATTTCACGATCAAAGTACATTGCAGCCTTTCCATAGACCAGGCTCTCCTACAGAGACAAAACCACACAGCGCCCCAAAACCACACCAAGCCTGAATGAGAACAGGTGCAAGAAATGCCAAGAATTTCCCCAGTGGCAACCAGATTCATCCACACATATTGCTTTGCTGTGGCCCTACTGCCCACGCAAATCCCAGCTTAAGTTTGTTCCTCTCAGAAGCATTTAATGAAATTCCAGTGTCTCAGCTCTGTGACCCCCCCAGAAACAGAGATGAGAGCACACAGACACTCAGGGTGCAGCCAGGGCAGAGCCCGTGGTGTGAGTACTCGCTGCCTCCTGCTGTGCCCATCAGCACTGAGCAGTGCCAGGGAGCAGGCACGGAGAGGGGAGCAGAGAGAGCAATATTGCCTCTCTCAGGGCTCAGCAGAGATCTCAGGGCTCTGCTGCTTCAGCCCTGTCCCTCCCCAGCCCCAGGAGAGCACTGCTGTGCTTGTTCCTCCTCTGGAGCTTGCGGTGGACTTCCCTGTACACAAGCACTGATGTTAAGGTTTCCCAGGCTGATCTCTGCCCAGGAACATCTGGGAGTCCCAGTGCAGGATCACTTGCTCAGAACCAAACCACCACAGCTGGCATGATTAAGGCCTGCCAGGAGAGGGACTGAGCAGGGTAATAATACATGCTGTCCCCACTGCATGACACGCCAGCCAGCACAGAGCAAGACAAATGGCTGCTGCCTCTGACAGGCGCCAACAGAAATCGTATTTCAGACAAGACGAATCCATCCATTCTAGCAAAACGCCGAAACATCCCAGTTTGGAAGCTCCATCTCCTTACTGACAACAGCGAAAGAAAACAGCTCAGATATCAGTCACACAAGTGGCTTTTTGCTGTTGGCAAATTTAATGAAAGCATGTTCAAAACAACGGTAAATAAACTGCCTAACAATTCAGAAATATCTGCATTGTTTTGTGCCTCTGTTACAGCATTAATCTCCCTGGAGATCTCTCAGTGGCATGGACTCACTCCAAAAGCAGTAGTGCAAAACCCCACACGGCACACAGTCAGCTTGTTTGTCACAGGGGCTGCTCTCTGGAGCCGAAAGTCTGAAATGCATCAGGATAAGACATTTGGGAAACAAGATCACCAGCAGTCTCTGTATCTGCCTGACAGCAGCACCCAGAATAAGGACAAATTAAGAAACACAGGGCTTGCATTTGGATATGTCATAGCAAAGGTTATCTTCATGCCAAGTTGTCACCTGGATTGGTTCTAACGCCTTGTAAGTCTCTGCTAAGGCCACAGAGTTACCCATCTGCAAACCAGAGAGAAGGCAATCTCAACACCACCAAGTACAAAATGTTTCTAGCGCAGGTGGTTTTCCCCGTAATGAAGCAGAGTCACACGGGTGCTGGGAGTGCACACAGGCCCATGTGCATGGCAGCTGCTCTCAGCCCCCACCTTCTCTCAAGCTACCAGAACGGAGGGTCAATAGTTACAGAAACTTCTTGCTGCTGCTGGAGCTCCTCGAGGGGGAGAGGTGAAACCAAGCGTGTTTCTTGCTTCAGGGGAATTCTTGCCTTTATTACCAACTAAAATCACAGAGAGTGACCCTTGCAATTTCGAATCCTCTATCTATGCTTTAACCTCTGTTCCCGTGGGGGGATTTTTCCACCGCTGCAATGGAACACCATGTTGCTCTGCCACTGTTGTTCAGCAGCACACGGGAGACTGGGAAGCCATCCTTGTGAAGATAACACTCCTCAGGACACCTCTCCAGCCACAGGGCTGGGCTCCTCTCACCCAGCACTCTCTATGGGCTTTCCAGGCTGCTTCACAAGAGGGCAAACCCGGGCAGTCCAGCCCACCCAAGGGGCTGTTTGAGAGAGGTGAGGATTGCTCTTCTTGCCCCAGCTGTCCACAGCTAAACTGACTCCACATCTCACATAAGAGAGCTCAACCTGCATGAGGTGAACACCATCTGAAGTGATCACATTTTGAAAAAATCAACCCAAATGCTGGAACACATTAGTGACACGGTGTGGAAAATTTCTGCTCTGTAGTATCTGCAAAAGGCGACACCAGGTAAAACCCAACCCGCCCACCACACCCACACATTCCTGCTTGCCAGCTCGTGCTCAATTTCAGGCACCTTTCAAACAAGAGAACAGAATTTTTCAGCCCATCAACATCAAAGATGAATTCTATTTTTAATTAAAATGTCCGTTTTCAGATTGAAATGGCCTTTATAATGTCCCTGTTGCACTGGAAAGGGATGAGAGGTGAGGAACTTCCCTAGCTACTGTTGGTACCGAATTCTGCTTCAAGGTACCCCATGCAAGAGCAATGTCAATGCATGGGCTCAGTCTTTAAATTCAGCTGAAATTTTAGAAGTAGCTGAGTTCATATGAAGAAATAGCAGCAGTGGCATTAACCACCATCAGTCCCAAAATAGTTTTAATCACTTCTTACTCCACCTTTACTGTAATTATATGAGCCTTCCTTTGCAATAATTACACATCATGCTATGCATGAATGGCTTTTGATTTAGTGATCTCCTTCAGTAACTAAAGGTACGATTAAGACAGTCCTTCATTAAACATTAATGATTAATAAATCAATACATCTAGTAGCTAAAGATACTAGAGTAGTTTCTTCATATTCAATTATTGTCCACAATGATGGCTCAGGAGGGCTTCCATAGGAATATTGGGAGTTCTGGGAAAGGGTTAATCATCCTTCACGGGTCGCTAAGCAACAGTGTTCTGCTCTTATGGCATGTTTTGCCAGCCAGAGCCTTGCAATGATGCAACCTTTCTGCATCTTATCCAGAAAGTTGGCTGAAAACTTGCCTACCCAAAGAGCAAACCCCTGGGCTGCTCACAGACTTAAATTTAGCATCTGGTAGCTATTAGTTTTCAGATTGATTTATAGCATTTAATTTTCTGTTCCAAAACATACACTGTATTTTAATATGAGTTAAATGATGGAAAAGAGGTCTAACTAAAATGCAGCTGTAGAACTAAGAACAAAGAAGCCCTAATATTTAGCAATATTCAATATCCCACTAATAAGTCTCTTCATGAGACATGTCAAATATAACAAATAAAAGCAAACTTGAAAGACTGAAGAAATTCGGAAGCCAGGTTCAGGCTTCAGGAATGGTCTCCTCCGTCCCAGAGGGAAAAGAGAGCCACAAGGAGGGTACAGACAGCTTCAAGCAGCTGCACTGGAGGTGCAACTCAAACCACACCAAGACTGCATCGATCAGCAAGAATTACTGAGGGCTGGTAACTCATAAATCAGTGTCCTTTATTGGTGTTTATTGGGCAATACATAGCTCATAAACACCTCAATCAGAAGGAAGGATGCATCCTATAATGAGCAAAGCCAAAAACCAGGGATGTAAATATCCATGGGCCCTGGGAAATACATTTCCAGCCTTTGAAAGTTAATTTTCAGAGACTCACTTCTGCACAGACTTGGGGAACATTTTAACTCCCACATGAACATCAAGATTGTTTCGGGCACAGCACATGTAAATCAAGCACTCCTTGCTCAGCCTCAGTCACTTACTATCAGCCAACCTCTGTGAAACAACACAAAATCTCTGTGCTGCCAGCATTTGCTAGCAATAGCTACTAATCAGATTTAATGGAGTCAGGTTTTGCTTTGTTTCCTGCTAATTTCTTAGCTGCCTTATATAATACAGTAAGGCCAACTTACAGTAACATTCTGGTCTGTGTTTGTTACAGGGGATGTATCGGCTCACCGGGGCAAGGAAGGTCTCAGCCCAAGCTCCCGGTTGCTGCCACTGGATCTGGGCAGGAGTCAGACACAACCAGCAGGGCACAGGGCTGGGAAGGCAGCCAGCAGCTCTGCAGATGCTCTGACCCTCCTTTGGTCACTTTTACTGATCACTAGATCTTAGCAAAGTAAAAAACCCCAAAGCTGTTCTGAGCCAACAGTTGGGTTGATAAATGAAAGCGTCTGGAGAGGATCAACAACTCTCATGACCAGGAACACTTCTACTTCGGGACAGAAAGGACATCTATGTAAATGGAAAGCAGGTTTCTGAATCATGACTTTGCCTTCTGGAAGGTTGCTCCACATAGGCGGGGAGGTCTCCTTTGGAAATACTGAAACTAAAGACAAGGTCTGTGGGAAGGAATGTTACAGTATACTACCTTGCTACATAATTAGTGCCTTTGGCAACCAAATCGCAAGAAAAAGGATGAAAACCTATGGATTTTGGGAGCTGGGTAGCCTAACTTCATTGAGAAATCAATGGCACATCTAGCTTCACTTCAGTCTCAATGCTGATGCTGGTATTTATTCCCTACATTTTGGAAGGATGTTTACACAAGTGAGCATTTTTTTTTATAAGAATGCTGGAGTATACCGTGTTATGTTAGTTTTCATCTAAATTTCTTGAAACAGGATGACTTCAATATTGATGAAGAACAAAAAATCCTTTGAGTGAAGAAAGACAAAAAAATCCTTTAAATACACACAAATGTTTGTTTCAGAAAATTCTCTATTTTGTAATGAACTGAGTTTGCTTTTAAAATTCCTTGATCTCTTGCCATGTGTGGATGGATTATGCAAGGAGAGGCTGAGCAGGCTCACACCTAAGACCACACCAGCTTCTGGACTTGCGGCTGGACCAGGGAAACTTGTGGGATGCAGTCACCACGGGCACTGGGAAACCTGACAGAAAAGACAAATGTGTGGGGAGCTGGTGGCATTTCTGGAAACAGAACAACCAGATGAAAAAAAGAGCACAAAGAGCCAGAAGGAAACCCAGGAAGAGGAAAGCTGAGGGTCTCCCAAAGGGCAGGGAGGTGTTCCCCATGGTTATTCCCCTCCTGTTCAGACACAGGAGCTCAGAGGCACATAACTGTGGCTGGGCACTCAGTCAAGGTCCTTCCTTCACTGTACACCTGAACTTGGTGCTTGACTTGCAAGGCTGATGATATTTAAAATCCATGTCCGAGTTTGTTTCTGCTCCGGAAACTTGCCTAAGCTGCGAAAGAGAAATTCAGCTCTAGCTCAGATGTGAGCTCCTTTGAAGTCCTCGTGGCTGCGTTTCAGTCCTTTTTCAGCGATGACCTACCAGCCAGAGGAAACCTGTACATTTTTAAGCCAGGCTTTCAAACACACTTGCAAAGTCTCTACAGTTCATGGTGTTTCAGAGGGGACAACAAGCTCCCATGTCTTTGAGTGAACTCCCTCCAGTTCACTGAAGTTATATAGACTCCAAGTGCCCAGGAATCCAGCCAGACTCCTTCAGGTAGTTCCAGCAGCAGGGATGGACAGTGACTCAGTGAAGACAAGTGGAAGTGAGTCATGAAGCAGTGTTTCCCCTTCCTGAGCCAGTGTCCTAGCTGAGCCAGGGCCTCTGAACGCCAAAGTGATTACATTAGTTTTCTGCTGCTTTTTCTGAAAAGAGCTAACGAGATAAAGCTGGAGAGGAGAAATCTGAATTGGAATCCTCTTGGAAAGGCAGAGCTCCCCACATGCCACCAAGGCCACTCTCTCACACAGGAGTAAAACACCCTGCAGCAGCGACCTTCCCTGCTGGGGCTGCCTGCCTTTTTAGCAATACGAAAATAGAGCTGGAATGGGCCTCTGAAGGCTCCCTCCTGCACAATAGTATTAGAAACAATTAATTAATATTATCTAAATTACTTCTATAGGACCAGGAAATGCATATGGACACCCTGAAAAACAGGAAATCTCAAATAATGCTCGAATGCACGAATAAGATGTGTGTTCCCTCTACCCTGCCACAGGCATGCTGTAATACAGTCAGACAAGAATCTGGGGCACAATCATTCCCAATATTTTGAAAAAAACCAAGCAAAACTGACAGCAGCATGCATATACTTGGAAACAGCAAGGTAGACTTTCTGCATGCCATTGATTCACCTGTATTTTTCTAGCCTCATAACCCATGCTTCCTCATCAACCTTCTCTTTTAGTACCCAGATCAGATCTGGTTTAGCTCACATTTCCACAGAACTCAACAAACCCTCACTCTGCTGCGGCAGACAGCTCAGCATATATCAAACTCTTCTGGTGCAGTTGCTCCCAGACATCTTTCACTGAAAACCTTCCCCAGGGGGGACTGGGCTAACCTGGCACCTGTCAGCTTAGCTTACTTTAAAGGATGACTATCGAAGATAAAGAAAATGAGTTACTTATAATAAATGCTGACTGATTTTGGGGGGAAAAAAAATAATTTCTTCAGTAGCTCTAAATTCTCGTAACCCTACAATTCATTGCTATACTTATAGATCCACATATAGCTACTTTTGATATTTATGTCTAGTCAGGCTCCATTTAGCCAGGGAAATGCCACTACACGGAAGGAAGCCATCTGTTCCAAAACAATCAGGTTGACCTTGTTTTCCAGTAGGCTGGATCTAAAAGAAGGGCACGTCTTTGCCTCTCTGAGGAGACAAGGTACCACACTCTCAAAATGTGGACCAGCTTCATAGGGACACTCAGAATCCTGCCACAATGTCCAGAAGGATGCGACAGGCAAGATTAGGCTGCCAGAGCAGGGGGTGCAACAGGTATTTCCATCTTGACGAGCATGACTGAAGGCATGAGGGCTCCTGAGGATCCTGCTCGGCTCTGCTGAGCAGCACGGAGCAGTTAATCACTGCCCCAGAGCCAGAGTTCCTCGTCTGCCCTTGGTACCTGTGAGAACAGCTCACAGCTGATGCATTGGAGTCCTCTGATGTGCTGGCTTACATGGGACACAGAGCCCTCTGGAAATCCCACAGCCCCTGATCAAGGATGGGAGAAGGAAGAGAAACTTATTTTTGACCTTAGAAAAGAAACGCATCCCCTCAGGCATGGGAGAATAGGCACATCTGTAAAGCTTTAAACTTTTAAAATTTAACTTTTGAAGCTATTCTTTCTCTTATAAAAGAAACAAAGAACAGAACTATCACAATCCCATCTCTGAGTGCTCTGTCAATAATTAATGATGACACACCTAACACAACCAGCTCTGGCATTACAAGAACTCCCTAATGCTTTGCTGTGTGAGTAAGGCATTGACTGCAGCCCTGGGAGCTGGCACGTCCCAGAGCCTTGATGATCTCTCCCAAACACAAATTGAGAGGCCAGAAGTGAGCGAAGAAATCTGATGATTTGACCAGCAAACAGTTGTGCCTTTTCCTACACAACACTGCAATCACTGATGAGCACCAAGGCAGGCAGCAGCCAGGCCTGTGCCCAGAGGAGAGTGCCTGAGGGAAGGAACACCCACCCTCCAATGCCACGGGGCTCAGGCTCACCCACGGACACCGGCCCAAGACCACGATTATGCCAAAACCTACTGGACAATTTCTGGGTACTGCTGACCTGGGCTGGGGAAAGATTCTTGAATCCATCCTTTAATCACAGTTTGTTTTGGACCATTGTGTTGATTGTTCTCCAATTATTATTTTTCCAGACAAACTCACATTTTTGCTGAGTACAGAGAGCAAAAGATTAAATGGCTAGCTGAATCAGTCATTGAAAAAAACCAAAAAGCTTATACTTGCTTTGCAATTAAGAGAAAAAAATGTGTCTGGAGAATACGGAAAAATTTCAACCTTGGTTTTTTTCAAACCTTCCAGCCCTTCCTACAGAGAATGCTTCCAGTAATAGAAATGTCAGAGCAAAGGCCATCAGCTGTCCTCATCCACAAGGCAAGGAGTCCAGGGGAGGGAGCTCAGAGGCTCCCAGGTGCTCGGGATTACGTGCAGACCCAGGCTTTGGTGTCCCAGAGGATTTCTTGTTGCTGATGGCTTCTCAGTGTTGTAATACACCTCACCATTTTCTCTGGGTGGCTTTTAACGATCTCTTCAGAATTTATTGCTTTCTTGCTTCCACATCTTTCCAGAAATCCTTCTCTATTTTTAATATGATATTTGACTACACGATGCATCTGATTTCCCAGAGAACAATAGCTCTTCAGTAAGACTCTTTTTAAAGAGCAACTAAATAAAAGCATCTTCTGTAAAATCAACATTTGAGACAAAAAATGTTGATTCTCAGAAACAGTATTCAGTTTAGATTTCAACTAGTTTCCTTCTTTTGATTTTGTTTTATTCCCACATTTCATAAGTTCCTGTTTGATTTTCCCTATTTTCGATATTCCTCCATTTTTGCTGGCAGCTCTGCTCTGAGACCTTCATTATTATTGAACAATGTATGCTCCATCTACGAGCAACATGATTTGCTTTGCTGATACCTTTTCCCCTGCTGTATAAATAACCACCCTAAGCTCTGATATTCAAACTGGGCTCTCTCCCACATCTCAGGCTCAGTGGCTTGTGATGCCAAAGAATCCAAATCTCACAATATCAGGAGTTATTAGTAAAACCAGGTACACTTATAATGTCATTTATTTATTTGAATCACATCTTTCAATATGTAAGTCTCTCCAGGCCCTGAAATTAATAGGAACTTGAACATAGGAATCTCAAAGGCTCAGAAGGCAAACATGAAAAGTTCCAGAAGGAATGTGTCACAGGACCAAAGTTACAAACCATCCATCCTTGGACACCCTGTTTCTCAGGCTGTGATTCCATGGAGAGCAGAGTCACTTGGTTCATGATCTCCGATTGCTTGTGGCAGGGTATGTATAGAACCTCTTGCCGTTGACATCTGTAAATTGAGCTCTACCACTGCCAAAATCAATACAAACCTCATTTCCTTCTGATCACACCTTCCATGGGTTTGACAAAGCTCCCCACTCACTACAGCATGGCAATGATCTAGGAAGCTACAACCCTCGTAACTATAACTACTCTCCCCATCCTTCTGGCTCTGGTTTCCCCCCCTGGGACAGTCAGCCTGTTGCTGGCATCCCATCCCACATTTCACCATTCCAATGAACTCCCCTGCTCCCCTCCATAAGATTTCATGTATCATCTCTGCCGGGCCTTTGCTGTTACCCATAAATGTCTAAATAGCCATCCTACTCTCCCACCCCACCAGGAGGCCTGGCCCTGCTCAAGGAGTGAGGCCAGCTCTTCTGAAAGGGTCCAGACTGGCCATTGTATCTGCAGACTGAGAAGTGGGCTCTGGAAATCATCTCATTACAGAAATGGCAAATCATCAGCTATTGCAGTTCCAGGACAACTCTCTCTTCCACAGTGATGTTATCTGGTTTTGTCTGCCAGGATTTTTTTTATCTACCAAGAATAACTCAGCCCATTGAATAAGCACATTTTACTGTGATAGGAAGCAGTAGAATTGGGGGCTAATGTGGGTATGGAGGAGCTGATATGATCAGTTAAACTTTGTATGGATCAATTCAAGAAAGCAAACCCACATTAAATTGGCCACAGTTCTGAAAGATGAAAAACACAGTCAGTTTTCAACAAATTTCAAACTATCTCTTTCAACAGCTGTAGTTAATTAGGTTCTGCCTACATATCCGTGGGCTTTCACAGGTCCATGAAAACAATGCCCAAAGACTGAAAGGTTCATCAGACTCAAATGGTTTCATTGTGTGGGCCTTCTTTCTCATTATTTGTCTGACAGGCAGAACAACAACTTTCTACTCACATCATATAGGTAATTAAAGTAAATGTTTGTAAGCAATCCTACACTCCCCACGGTCCCAGCACTCCAACTGTGTAGGCCAAGCTAAACCTAATATTTTGTCAAGACCAAGCATCATCCTTCTGTTCTAAGGCAGCTTCAACTGACCACTTAGGGGGGTGGGATTGCTTTGGGAGTAAAACTGCCTATCTTATTCTACCTCTGGGTAAAAGGCAGTAGCTCTTGTCCAAGACATTTAAAACTAGAGAGGAAGAGTTCAGCAGTGAATAATTCCCAATTTAGGAATTTATCCAGTTTTGACCTTGTCTGAAATAAAAGTCCTACTCACCCAAAACAGAATCTAATGAATTCTTTGATCATGGCAGGTTGGCAGCTGAAGTTTAAAGCTCATTACAATGAGTGCAACATCTCTTGTCATGATACTGATTCAGCAGCAGCTGTAAATAATCCAGTCATCCCAGAAGCTGTTTATGAACAGAAGAACTATCAGTGAACAAAGCTGGACAACTCTGCTTTCTTTGAGAATACACAGCTTTAGGCTATGAGATACAGAAACCCAGCCTTCCAGTAAAATCCATGTCTTGCCCTATCAAGGGCATTTGCTTCCCCAATAACTCTTTTCTAGAAAACATAAATATGGTTGAAGTGGTTGTAGCAAGGTGTAGATGATGGTCAGAGCTATATTACATAAGCTTTACATGAAATTGTTAAGTCATTTCTATGCTTGACTGACACCAACGACTATCCAAAAGCTATTTACAGTGGTATCAACAAATCAGTGAGATCATTGTCCTCTTCCCTCACTTCCCAATACCTGGATTCTAGCAGATCCAGGTAAATCAACTGCGTCTTCATAATGAAAACGGAAATTTAATTATTCACAAGCATTCCCCTTGAGTTTTCTCTGGGCTTTTTGTGAATGATTAACAGAGCAGCTGCTCCAGACAGCACTCTCAATCCCTGCTTGCTGGCCTGTTAACAGCAGTGACTCATCAGCACATGACGTCAAACCCTCCTCTCCTCTGAAATGGCAGGAAGGAGGTTTCATTAAAAAGATAAAAAAAGGTATCAACATAACAGCCTGAACTTCCTCCCAAACACAGAGGTTTGGTCAGGGGTCATCTGTGCTGCTGCCTGAGGAGCTACACCCTGAGTATGCACCCACAGCACCTTTGAAGGGTAAACTTTTCTGTTGAGTACCAAAACCATAAACATACTTCTTCAGGCACACTGATTTATCAGATACTGACTGAAAAATGAAAACAACCCCCCCAGCCTTAGGCCTTCTGGTGAGCCCTGCTCGTGCATCCCACAGGAGCCTCCCTGCCCAGCAGAGCTCGGCAGGGCGGTGAGCGCACGCCCTGTCCTGGCCCTCCTCGTGCTCACGGCAAGGTGAGAGGGCTTCCACGAGATGCTGACACAACCCAAAGCAGCTGTTCTTCAGTCCTTGGAATGCCCAAATGATGCAGCCCAGTAACACCTGAGAGGGTGCCCAAACAGGCAGAGAAGCATCAACAAGTCCAGTGCTACCAAACTCCAGACTCCCTCTCCTCTGTGCCTTGATAAGGTCATGTGAAATGTGAAGGTATGAAAAAATCGTACATGAACACAGACCTGAATTTGTGAAACAAACCAGGGCTGACAGCCATAAAAGTTAAAAGCAGAAGAAGTAACCTAGAAAGGGGCTATTTCTGTGTAGTTAAAACTCAGATTTTTACTTGAGACTGCAAGTCCTGTTAGATAGACTGCGGCATTTTACCCAGAAAACCTGCAAAGTGATGGAGAGGGGAACAAGCTGGGCAACTTGAGATTTAGCTCTTACATGGGATTAATTACTACCACCTGTGATATATATTTTCTCTGCTAGCATTAGGCAGCACAGCCAAGCCCCAGCCTCGTCTGAGCCCAGGCAGCAGCTCTCACTCCTCAGCTGGGAATGGCAGTGGCAGGGGATATATTTAGCTCTGATCCCGGTTGCCTGGAGGGCAGCATCACTTACAGCTCCCGAATCCTGACCTCCCCAGCACGGCGTTGGAAGCAGAAATACTGCTGTTAGCTCCATCTCTTCACCAAAGTCAGTCAATTAGGGAGCAAAGCGCACGTGGCAACGTGAGGCCATACACACACACGGGGTTTGTGCCAGACACGGAAAATGCTGCCAGAGCATGGCTGTGCTCCCCCCTGAGCTCCTTTCCCCCAGGCCTGGTCAGGCTACAGCCACAGTATGAAAGGCAAGGATGACTGAAATGATAGACCAAACATATATAACAGACGAGGAGCAGAAAAAACTGTTACACGCAGGCCAAGGGTTGCCATGACACCGGCCTCTGCCCAACATACTTTTCTATTTAAAAATAATCAACAAAATCAACATCATCTTTCTGTCATTTTGGTGTGAAATGGATTCCCTGTCTGACCTTTTGGCTCTGTTAGCATTCTTAGCCTTGGCTCAGTTTAACTGCTTGCTTTACTGTGGGGTCTCTGTTTATCTGCATTCCAAATCAGTTTTCTCAAATAGATATGCAGCAGAGATGGAAAGTTCACAGCACAAATGTCCTCTGGGTGTCCAAGTTAACTCTGGACAACAAACATGCTAAAATGTGACTGAAAATACTCTTCTTGCTCATCATTCTAAAACTAATTAGCAATGAAGTCCTAACGGACTTGAGTTTTCCATATGCCTCTTCATCTCATATTTGGACACTAAATAACATTCCAGTTCGGAAAAGCACCAAGCTGCCATCTGATCTAGGAGCAGAAACACCCTATGCAGGATCACACACTGCAAAACTCACCTGAGCCAGACCGAGCTCTGCAGTTACTCAGGGAGGAGAAATGGGAAATACAACACCAGTAATGTGGTCATTCCTCAAACAAGGCCTTCCAACAGACTCTGCATTCTTGGCAGAAACACAAGCAGAAAGGAGATGAGAGAAAGGTTATGGAAGTGCCATCAGCACGAGCTAGGGGCTGAGCACAACACAGCTCCTGGGCTCCACTGCTCTGCTGTTCGTGGAGAGACAGAGCCTTGACTTCCCTCTATGGAAAATCAGTTCAAAATGAGTAGAGAAAGGAAGACACAGGAGGTGAAGGAGAGTTTATGCAAGACTAGATATCAGGAAAAGGAAAGGAAGGAAAACCAGGCTGGAGAAAACAGGGAAGGTTTAGAAAAAAAAGGTGGTAAAAAGTATGGAGTCAGCAGCAATGCAAGAATAGAGACCAGAATGAATGAAAGCTATGGGTAACACCATGGAAAGTGTTCCCCTCCAAATGGTGTCAGACTGCACCTGAAGGCCGTCCTTCTCAATCCTCCCCCTCGCAAAAGTGTCTCCTTCCCATGGGGTGGCTCACCCTCTTTGCCCTGCTCCTGCAGGGATGCTGGAAGCAGGAGAGTCTACCTCCTCTCCCACCAGCTGGTACCAGGGACTTCTCTAATGCTCTTGGCTGCCACTCCTGCTTGCCCAGCCTGTGCCAAGGGGAAGCTGCATGCCAGAGACCTGGAGGACCTCCCTCCTGCTCCTGGCCAGGATCACCTTGGAGCAGAAGGGGAGTAGTAAGCACTTTCACTCCCATTGACTTGTGCCACATGTTACTGCTTGGCCTCACACACAGCCCTTGGCAGCTATACGAAGTCATCACTAGAAGAAATGGCAGAAACCCCTCAACCATCAGTACCTTTATAAACAAACTTTGTATTTTCATTAAGGAACAGAAGGAAAATGGAGGTTCTCTCTCTCTCCATATCCATTTGCTTTTCTGTTAGTTTTTCCTTTTAGCAGAGTAATCTGTAAATATTTAGGGTCTCAGATTTTTCCCTTTTAGGATAGAACTGGATGCTACAACGTGGCTCTTATGACAACCTTCTTTGCACATGACACACAGGCTTCTCTGCCTGTTAATGCATGGCAGAACAAGCCAACCAACAGCAAACCCTTGCGTCTCGCTGCCAGCCCCTCAATTCCTTCTGCTGTCCCAAAGGATTTCATTTCCCATTTCCTCTGAAAGCCAACACATCTTGGGACACTGTTTGGGCACTTACCTTTGTCAGGCTGTTCTCCCAGGCAACAACTGACAGAAAGAGAGGACACAGTCTTAAGCTGCGCCAAGGGAAGTTTAGGTTAGATGTTAGAGAGAAATTCTTCACTGAAAGAGTGACTGGGCACTGGAATCGTCTGCCCAGGGACGTGGTGGAGTCACTGTCCCTGGATGTGTTTAAAAAAAGACTGGATGTGGCACTCAGTGCCACGGTTTAGTTGATGAGGAGGTGTTAGGTCATAGGTTGGACTCAATGATCTTAAAGGTCCTTTCCAGCCTAGTTCATTCTGTGATTCTGTGATTCCTGCTTTACATCAATTTAGTTGCTATTTAAGTTTTCTGGCCAGCTGCTCATCACCACAACTGAATACGGTTCACACAAGAGAACCAAGGTTAAAACCACTCAATAGCCCACACTGAGGGCACAGCCAGCCTTGTGCTTCACTGCTCCTGAGCATTACCTGGGAGCTGGACAGAAAAACAGAGAACGTCTTAAAGGGTTGCTGCAGGGAAATGTAATAGAGGTTTGTCTTTATCTGTGCTTGGTATCACAACTAGTACTGGGCTTAGGCTGCAATAAAGGAAGTGGCATTGGGAAAAGCATTTCATCTCAGAGGGGGAGTTTAGCTTTGGGGCAGACTCTTCAGGAATGTTTTGAAATGTCCACCACAGGCTGATTTGAAGCAGTTACAAAAACATCAGTCAGATGCAATTCAAGTGCAGCTGATCCTGCCTGGGACTGAGAGATGAACAAGATTTCTTGAGGTCTTAGGCTTTCCACTCTTGTGCCAGACTTAAACATATATATTGGAATATACATTATGACATAACTTTTTTGACAATTATTTTCATCATCTTTGAGACAGAACTGTCGTGCTAAAGTTGATGTTTCCTCATATTAACCCAAGCAGAGTGAATCAATGTTTTACTACTGTATTTTAAAATAACTTATAATATTTCATTGCCCTCTGTGGCACCTTTTTGCCAGCAGAACATTCCTGTCATTGCCAACGTAACACTCTGTGTCAGCCTTTGACAAGCAAGAACTCATTATCCAAGTCACTTTTCCCTCTGAGAACAAGCAAGGACCACCTTGTCCTTGACAACAGCCACCAGAAAAACCCTCCTTCACCCCAGCATACCTGTCATGTTACAAACCCAGCCAGCTCCTTGTTCATTTTCCCAGAATACTTCCTTCTTGCTACATTGTCAGATTGTGCCTTCAGAGCTGTTATCCAGCATAATACTCACCTAGAACCACATCCTAAGCCCTCTTGAGAAATAAAGAGAAGGCTCTTTCACCTGAAACTTCTGTGACGATGTTCCCCTGTGATTTGTCATTGTTAGCGCAGCCCAGCTAAGGCTGACTCCTCACTGTGAGCTTGAAGGAGGGCCCTGAAGTGTGATCTCCACAAGGCAGGGAGACACAGAGCTGCTGGTAATTTATTCATTCAAGATCCTGGTCCAGGGGGCAGCTAAAATTCACGACAAGCTGTAATGAATTTGTCATCCCACGTAACTACGGATTCTATGTTCAGCATTGTTTCCTACAACAGACACACAAAATTCACCTCTGCAGGAGAAAAACATTATATTCCCCATTGCAGAATCTGGTGTGTAATGATACAAATTGGGTTTGGAGCAGGAACTCCAGAAGAGAGGAGAATTCTCAGTGGGAATTCTAAAAGGAGATGGTAGAAGGGTGACATCAATTTTAGAACCTTTTGTATGTTCCCCTCTCCAAGTTTCCTTTCAGCATTAGAAAATAGCAATCTTACCACACTAATACACAGGAGTAACCAGATTTTTCCATATGGATAATTCCACAGAAATGTTCCCTACCTCATATTCCTTGACTCTCTGAAACCTACAACTGCAGTCAAAAGGCAAAAATCCTCAGCTAAACTGCTACTGTCCCCTGGCCTACTGGGGCATTACACACCAGCCACAAGTTTGTCTTCAGTGTGTGCTTTCCACACAAGTTGAACAAATTTTGTAGTGTACTGGGAGTGCAAGTAACAGGCTATTTATTTCTAGTCAGCCAAAGAAATAGCTTTGAACTATTTACTTTGCATAAAAACATGTGGTTATAAGAGCTGTTGAATAAGTAAATAAAAAGACAAGGTTAAGTGAACTAGTCAACAGAATTTGAAATAACTAAAATTCATGGTATTGTATACTGCTGGTCTTGCTTAAGGTTTGCTGAACACTACTTTCAAGAATAGCTTCTTCCTTTCCCCTAGCCTGTCTCATTAATCATGTTCCAAGGCAACAGGTTTCCATGACAGCAAACATTAACTCTCTTGCAGCACAGCCTGTTATTTCTGCTACAAACACAAAGCTTTCACTACTATAACTGTAACCCAGCCCAGCTACCTTCATGAAAAAAGATGCCTGAAATATCCTAACAGACATTTAAATCAACAGCTCTATTTCACTTGTACTGTGATCCTGCCAAGGAACACGCACACTACTGAATTCAGCAGGAATGTCGTCAGCTCCCCCAGAAGGACGCTGTTACCTGGTCTGAGCTCACGAGTTCTGGCAGCCTTCTAAATCAGAGATACAATGATGCAGGGTGATGATGCACACTCCCTGCTCATAAAGACACTGGATGAAGTTAATGAAAAGCCCACCACCATAGGGATCAGCTGCAGAACTGAGACCTTTGGGTTTAGTCATCTCAGGCAGGGTGAGAGCAACAACCCCCTCACACAGGAGCTGTGCTGACAGAAATTCTCCCGAACGCATTTTCAGTGGAATAGAACATCGTGGACAGGCAGGGATGGGAGTTCTCTCTCTCTCTCTCTATGAACTGCATTGAGCCTTGTTATTTTGAGGGGATTGTGGACTGAACATCTCTGGGTATCTTCGAAAGCCCCACTCACAGTGTTACACCCTTACAAGCCAGCCCCTCCTGACACCTCATGTATTGGTTCTGCATGCTCCATTACTCCAGTGGAGCTAAGCAGAGAATAAAAAATGTGTTCTCTACTGAAAAGACACTGAAATAAAGGAAAAAAAAAAAGTAATTACTTATTTTTTAAGTACAACATTATTCTGTCCAAGGAAAATTCAGACACAGAATCACACCTAAACTTTACCGTGAGTTTCCCACTGGGGTTTCTGAAAGTACAGGTGAGTTGCAGGAGCAGCTGGGGAAGGTGTTGAAGACTTTCAGTGACTCCTGGTTAAACAAAAGCTGATAGGAGGCAACCTAAATGTCAGTTTTCTTCAATTATTTGTAAGAACTGACACCTTTTAATGAACACTCAGAAATTCACAATGAAGAAAGAAACAAAAATTATAAAAATTAATGAATCCTGTGAGATCCTGCTGCTCTTGCCTCTCACTCACAATGATTTGTCACACTTCTATTTTGACATTATTACACTTATTTTTAGCCCAGTCTAATGTTTGTCTCTTCTGCCATGGTAAGTTCAGAGGCGTCTCAACTCATGTGTTGCAAACAGTTCCACGACAGAGAAGCAGCTCTGTCCCAACCACTGAGCAGCAAGATCACACTAAGAACCCTCCAGGCAGAGATGCTCACATGAAAATCAAGCAGCTTTTTGCTACATGCAGCTGGTGAATGGAAGGAAGGCAATCTAGGCTAGCAACATGACCATGATTAATGGTTATTTTAGTAAATGCAATTTTGCAAACTAAGACATGTGCTGGAAGCCTGTCAGCAAGGTGAGAGTTTAGGTAATGCCAAAAGATGAGATGGGGAAAACTTAAGAAGCTTGCTAATACTTTTTTGGGTAATAATTTCATAAACTTTCTCAGAAAGCTTTACATTGAGCATTGCCTAGAATAGTCTGGCATGTTGGAAAGAGAAACATCAACAGCAAATATAAATGGCAATGCTTCAGAGATTAGTGAATATGTACAAAGAGATATGCACCTCCTGCTCTAGGGAAAATCAAGGAACTAAGACTTCCGGAGACTTCTGATGAGCTACGCACAGCACTGCAATAATCTATGTAGGGTCCCATTAGTGGCAATGAAGTTCACAGAGATGGGAACATGTGCAGTTTGACAGCAACCTAAAGGTAACACGACAATAATGGGGTTTCATTTGGGCTTCCTCCCTTCGGAGAAAGACCTGGGTTGAACTGAATTCCATTGCAACATCACTTAGCTGAGTGATCCCTTTCTCATTGAAGATTGTAGAAAGGTTAAATACAAGTTTTATGTTTCAAACACATTTATTTTTAAGTATGTAGGCTGCCACTTGCAAAAGTCACATCAATGAAGGCTCACCTGCCTGCTTTGCGGAGCTCTCCTACACACAAAAGCAACAAGAGTCTGTAGATGTTTCTTGAAGCATGAACATAATTCAGCAGTTCTTTTAGAGTACTTAACATGCTTTCCATTCATCTTTATAGCACAGAGGCAGGTGGCACAACAGGCACACCATATTCCAATGAATTTTTGCACTAGGGCAAGGAAACCAGACTAACTCCTTCGCACTTACCAGACTAATTCCTTCACACTTCTCAAGCTGACACTGGATACACCAGTTTGGCAATGCTATTTATTTCAGATGCTACACTGATACGGTTGGTATAAGTACCTCTACCCAGTCCATTACTTTCTTCTATCGGGAATTCTCTTCAACTTGAAATGATACAGAGAGAAGCCTTCTAGCTCTTCTTAAAATGACTGAAAATACAGGCTTATGATACCCTTATTTGTACCAAGAAATCTTTTTGGTACTCCTGTTTTGATATAATTCAGAATTCAACCAACATGACAGTTTTAAGAGTCAGAGAATCACAGCATGGTTCCAAAAGGGAGAAAAATCAACCTACTGATGATTTCACTTAGTAGAAGTCACTTACAAAGGCGAAGAGCAGAAGGAGCCTCTTTGCACATTCTGAAGTGCTTTCTTAATGATTTCTTAATCAATTAAACACTGTACTTTAAAATCTTAATTTCAAACCATGAGAAAATAATATACAAATCATACAATTTCATTAATTTACTATTACATTAGATGTCTTCAGAGCTATTAAAAGCCCTTCAGCAATTTTGCTGTCTTTTCCAGGCTGAAAGTATGCCTTTGACATCAATACAGAGAAAACAGATGGATAAAGTAATTATAAAAAAGAGCAACATGATGCTATGAACCAGTTTGTCACAGTTTTACTAACAGACTGGAAAGCACAGGCAGAAGAGTGGGCTGACAATCAGCAAAGCTGTGTTGTGTCAAAGTGCCCCCACCCTCCAAACAACCCTCAGTGCCCCTCCTGTGGGAAGATACAAACTACACCGAGGAAGGAAGAAAGGAAGGAAAGAAGGAGCAATGACAAAATTAGAGTAAGCATGCAGGACATTTAAAGATTAGAAAGACCTCTGAAAGAAAATACCGACTGTACATGGCAGAAATCAAGGGAAATATATCTTGAGGGGAAATGCGAATCAGTGCTTGGATCATTCTGGCATATTTGTCTGGTAAGTTCCCCGATTTTTGTATAGAAAAATTCCATGATTTGACAGAGACAAAACATCTAGCTGAGAATTATGGGCTAAGACAAACAGAGTTTCTCTGAGCTTTGGATTCTGTTAAAGGAGGACAATCTCTCTAATGAAGCCAGTGCAATCAGTTTATAGAGTCTAAACTGCACTGAAAGGCTTCACACATACTCGGCTACAGAGGTTTATAACACACAGGAGGGCACACAGCCCAGCTGACTCCTCTCTACTACTTTATCTTTTTTTGCAGCTTGCAAAATTATAAAAAGCTGATTAAATTGTCCAACCATCACAAAAACATGCTGTCTTCAACTATTAGCTGATCATCCCAACAGATGCGTGAATTTGAGACTGGAAAACTCTACAGGGAAATATGGGTTTGGGATACAAAAAGATATATGAGATTATCTTCCAAAGGCTGACTTTTTTCTCTTCAGGTTTTCTCCTGCACTCATGTTGCACAATTCCAAAGCCTGGAGCCTTTGCAGAAGTCCAGGGGATCTAGGAAGAGGATAGGAAAATGAGGAGAAAGAGAGAAACAGGGCATCTGCATGCAGCAGCAAAAAAAGGATTCATTAAACCTAGGAGAAGCCTACTTCCAAACCGTCTTCCAGATCAAATGGAGGCATGGAGAGCACTCTAGGAGCAGTGGAGCAGTCTTAGTAGCAGACTAGAGCAGAAAAGAGAAGGAAGACAGTGAAAGAAAGGGGCTGCCCCAGAGAGATGCACATTCCCTCGTATACTTCAAGGGTTAATCTTGTCACAAGTTCGTGAAATCAGGGCCCACAACAGTTTGGCTTTTAGAAAAAAATTATTATTACAGCAGAACAACCATTACATTCAAAATAATGGACATTTGTACAAAAGTAGAGTCATACAGTCAGCAGTGAACAAAACTAGTAAAAATACCTCTTCCAAATACTATCAGAGGAGCATTTTGTGATGACAAAACCCGTAGCTAAAAGACGTGGTACAAAACAAGAGCTGAGTCCAGCAAGGAGAAGAGAAACTAGATTGGGGTAATAACAACTCTGAGAAACTCATGTGCAGAGTAATGCAAAGCACAGAGTTGTTAAACCCTTTGCTACATTAGCTGACCTTCATCTTCACCATTATACAAACAAACCCCTTCATTTACGGGGTTTTGGTATTTCTCTGAGGATCTGGCACATTGGGAAGCAATTTCAGGAAGTGCACTTTAGAGGTGCATACAGCAATTTTCTCTCCAGGTAGTTTAACGTTAAAATGCAGGCTTGTTCATGTATTCTTCCACTGTCTAGGAAACAAAAAAAAAGAAACAACTGATGCACTGTGGAGTGGTACAGTAATATTCATAGAAACCCTCTTGTCCTCTATTGAGGACAGCTTTAGCTTTGCATGAAACTACATCAGATTGATTCTGCTTTAAAACCATGTAACAGAGTGGTTTAAAATCTGCTCTTTAAATCATGCCATAGCACAGTGGTGACTAAACTCATCAGGCCAGTGGCCTTTGCACACAGTTTTGGTTGAGTTTCACATGCACAGGGCAGACCACTGTGGAAACCTGCTCAACTCCCATAGCATGTCCCAAGCCAGTTCTACCACTGTGCTGCTCCCTTCAGGATTGTGATGGGTCCTTCACTACTGTCTTGGGCTGATTCTATGACCATACTGTATTCCCCATCGCCAGCTTAATTTCTAGTGTACCTTTAAATTGCAACGGGGCGCCCCACCACCCGCGAGAACTCTTCCAAGCGGCCAGCTTGACCTTGCAACTAGAATGTTTTGCATTCTTTTCTCTCCCGATGCTGACAACATTTGGTTGGTTGGAGGACTTTTGCTCGCTAGTCTCTTCGGCTTTCAGCGGAGAAGGGACTGTGATCTGCCTCCGCGGCTTCTTTTCCTCTTGGGACTGTTTTTGGCTTGCTTTTCATCCCAGACCAGCTCCCATCTCCGGCCCTGCTCGGCGGGACCCTCCAAGGGGGATCGTCGGACCCTGCCCGGCCCGGCCCAGCTCAGGACTGCAGGTTTTACCTACAGAAAGAACTCTAAAATCCATAGTCCTCTTTTAGGGGACAGGGGAGGGGGTTTCAATATCCGTTGTTTCCCGTGACAGCGGGGGACTCTGTTTTGTTAAATAAATAGTTTTTTTTTTTTTCACTCGAGAAATTATTTTCCCGAACCCATGGGGGAGTGGCTGCCGGGGCCTGCTTGCCTGGCAGGCAGGAGAGAGAGAGAGAGAGACGCCCCTCTCGGGTTGTTTCCTCCTGGATTTGTGTCCAAACCGGCACAACTACCGAGATAAAAATGAATGAAACCCATCACATTCAACTGCTTTTGCCCTTCCTGGCTCAATGGTACCAGTTACATTCCAAGTTACAGGACAATTCCAGCAGGGTTCTGAATAAGAGTTACATATCTGTGCCCTGCAGAAAAACTACACAGGTGCTTCTGAATGAAAGCAGAGTTTGCCAGCACATATTCTTTCCAATTCTAAATGTTAACAGTAGTCATGTTTCCAATGTATTAGTGAAACAGAAGGGATTTTTCTGTATTTACATATACATATGTATACATAAAATACGACCTTAGATTACATTCTTATATTAAAGAAATATCTTAGATACATCCTAAACTACTTCTTAATAAACTCTAGCAGTTAAATTGCAAGAAAGCAACAGCTTTATATAAAGAGCCTCCAGATGATCCCAAGAGGTTTGAATTGAAAGCTTATGCAACTGCACTGTTGTACCTGTTGAAACTGAATGGAAGACACATTTGGATAATTAAGTACCAGAAGCGCTTAGCTGTGTTTTCATCTCCTGTCAAACAAGGAAGATGTGGGAAGATGAGGTGTTTGCCTTTTGTCCTCCTCTGCCTTACCTCCTGCAACATATCAGAGTCTTCTATGGCTTTCACTGCAGTCTTCTTTGAAGTCTCTTGTACTTCTCCACCAATTATAAACTCATCAAGAATAAAATAAGCTTTTTCAAAATTAAAGATAATATCCAGCTCGCATACCTGCCAGAACAAAAGGCCACAACCATATTTAAATCACTTTTACAGTATTATAAGCACTACTGAGCCAAAAGCTGTTGTGATGATCAAATATCCTCAGCATATGCAGTCCTGTGGCAGGTAGCAGGTGAAGAAACAAACTGTATGTTATGTAATATTGAAGCTTCTGCACATATTCTCTCCACATATACAGACTTACAGAAAGGATATTCCACTTATTATTAATTTCATGTTGGCTGTCAGAGATTAAAGCTGTTCCTGGCCCACTAACCTTATCACAGGTCCTACATAGCCCTTGTAATATGGGTTACATACGTTCACAGTTTCACAGAGAAAGACAATTCTCTGCCCAGCAACAGCCACCAACTGCTCTTCAGTTTTGAGGCAGTACAGATGTGAGTCATGGCACACTGATTTAACTAAGATATTAATTCAGATAGGCAGGATAATTTCAAAAATATTCATAGGAAAGTTAGGTCTCTTGTAGTCTCTAAAGACTTACTAAAACACTTACTTGGACCTTAAGACTTTTCTTTAAAAACACACTGACTTTACCTTTTGCCTCTATGTCCTTAATTGTTACACAGTATTATGAGACAAACAAAACCAGTATATCTGAAGATGTCAGGAGAGTGAATTAAAGTACTTCAATCTGTCTTGGGTTTTTTTAGTAATTTTTCCTGAAGCCTTCCCTTCAAATTCTATCCCAAGACAGACATACAAAGCATCAAGATTAATTCCGGTTGAGTGGAAAAAGGATGGAAAAAGAATCTTATGATCATTTCAGCACTATTTTATAAAATACTCTAATAATTAATTTCATTTGGGATTGAGAGCACCTGCAGGGCAAGTGCAGCAGATGGAACACAAAGCAAATCAGCTGCATGTCATTTTGTTTATCAGACAGACAGGAATGAGTTCATGGGAGAAGTGAAACCTACGTTTCCAAAGTATCTGTCCAGGAGCTCTACGTATCGATGAACGACCTCTAGTGTCAGGAGCTCATTATCCTGGTCTTCTATTGCACAGCAGAAATACAAACTAGCATACCTGGGGAAACAGAGGCAAAAACATGGCAGTGAACAGCTGGGATCTCAGCTCTGCTCATCTCCTAGAGGTCATTCATACAACAGTTAATTCCTATCTAGTCTCTAAAATAAACACTTTCTTTCATTCTTATAGTATCCCAGAGAACACTTCAAAGATCAGGTAATTTAAACAAATTACTATTTTAGTTACAAGAACCAACTCCACTCTTGGTAAAGTGGGACACCTGTAACACTGGACATAATCAAACAGGCAATGAATCAGTAGTAAGTAGTACTTTCAGGTCTCCTCCACCTGCTGCAATAGCACTACAATAAGTGGGGTTAATTAAACTGTAGGACAAGCTAGCCCTTTTAATTAAAAAATAACAATAAGGCAAAAATAAAGGTGAAAGGAGTTATATCTCAGCAAGCCTGCTGGCTGCCAAATTATAGAGTGTTTTACATAGGGCCAGAATGCATGAAACTGCTTAGACCAAACAAGCTTTGTAACTAACTTGCACCAAAACTTTATGTTTAAACCAACCCTAGATCTATTCAGCTTGTTGATGCTGTGGCTGGAGGCCAACTTGTCACAGCGTCTGGTCAGATGTTTACATCCCTCCTTTCACAGCATGGAACTCAATTTTTGCTAAATGGGAGACATTTAATTTACCCAATGTGCTATACCTTAAGGCTACTTTTGTTTGCTACAACTTTAGGAGAACAAACAGGCAGTTAGCATCAGGCATCATGTAACTGGGGACCAGTGATTTCTTTGGAAAAGGAAATGGGAATTAATACCTTCCAGAGCAACAAATATTTCGAAAACAAAATCTGACAAAATTATTGAAGTGCCTTGGAACAGTTCCTGCAACATCCACAGCTGATCAAACCCAGCACACACATCTCAGCCAGGCTACCCTGGGGTATTTGAAGGAGCAGTGAGGTCTGAAGCCTTCTAAACACTAATACTTACTAGGTTACTCCTGTTTTTCTCATTTGACAGACTGTACAAGTATTTTGCACCCCACAATTACCCTGCTGGTTTGTCCAGGGACACTGCCTTGTTATACCCAGATTGCTCCTAACTCAGCCCAGCACCACGAGTGTTGTCTCCTGCTTTTCCTCAAGTGAGCCTTTATTTTTCCTCTTCTAGGAGGTGTTACTCATATGAATAGCGATTATACGTTCTTACAAAATTACTCACACCTTTTGTAAACAAGCTTGAGGTCTTTCCAGTCAACAAAACTACTTGTTTTTTGATTGCGAGACAAAATAATCTGAACAATTTCTCGAATGATCTTTTTCTTCTCTTTATCAGGTAGCGTCGTGTACCATTTCTGAAGCCTTAACTTCCCCTGCCGACTGAACAGCAGCATAAAGTGTATCTAGAGTAAACAAAGCAACATGGTTAACACCAGGGCCATGGCCAGGGAAGAGCATTCCACTGCCTGGCACCAGAAATCCGAGTCCTGGCCACGCGTCTCCAGCCCTGGCATGATGGCTGGACATGGTGTCAGTGAGGTCTGGGGGAGGCTCAGCATGGGAAAGATCCCTCCCCTCTCCTGTTTCTTTCCCAGGCACCTCTTCCCTGGGTAAACCCTTTACATCTTCTCCTACCCATCCTCCTTACCTTGTGCAAACAGCAGCTTTGCTTCCTTTTCTGCCCCTGCCCTGGGGAACAGGAGGAGCATCACCACTTTGCAGTGGTGAGAAGAGGGCACCACCCCCTCCTCCAGCAAAATCAGATACCTCAGCAAAGGGAATAAAGACTTATCCACAACAGGAGTAGGGAAATCAGGATCAGTGGGGCAGAAGACTAGAAATATGAAGACTGAGATAGTAATCATAATCACTAACAACTCTGATACTGCACTATTTCAGATCACAAAGCAGCAGGTTCCTAGAAGAGGCAATAAGGGGCAGAAGAAACCTACTTTGGAAAGGAAGCTTGACTGGTTTTACTGAAGAAATCAGGATATTATGAAAATCAGACAACAGTCATGACAAAGGACAGACCTCAGTGAGCAATACTGTATTAAATAAAGGACAATACCTGCACTGTTCTAAAATTTCAACTTTAAAGCTAGTCGTAACTTTACAAGGTTTGACCTATGATTTTTTCATGCTTAGCATAAGCCGTATTACTGAAATACACAAGCCAGCTTTTAAATGCCAGTGGGGCTTTGGGAGAAAAGTATCAATTCACATTAATACAAATACTACCATTAGCAGGTTAAAATAACTGACCATACTGTATATTAGCAGTACAGTTACCCATCCACCCAGAGTATGAAAATGGCTTTAAGGATGCAGGACATCAATTTGAGGACAACACCCTTCTCCAACAGGACATCTTCTGCTAAATGGAAAAAAATGCCTATAAACCCACCTACGGCGGGATAGAGATGTTTTTAATGGCTGAAGACACCTGAACTGCACTGTTCTTGCCAGGCATCCTGATTGCTGTCCTCACCAGTAGCACTACCAGGACCCAGGGATTTGCACGAAGGATGTCTAACTGCAGCTATATCCATATGTTTGACAGGTACACTGCCAGTTGTCCATACAATGACTGCTGGCTTCCCCTGATCCTGGGGGGACCAGGGGGAAGCATAGGAGCCTCACTTTCCTCACTTGCTCCCAATCCTTCCAAAGCCCTGATCCAGCAGGTCTCTTACCACATCCCTCACCATTAGCCTAACCTTATCCTTCCCTAGAGCTTTTCAATCTACACCCTAATCCTCTGCTCCTTGTTTCCTTTTCCAGTTTATTGCTGTACCTATATTTCAACACTACATTTCCACAGTGAGGATTATAACGTTAATGTTCACAATCACTATGAAGCTTACAATGCAGATTTCTGTGAAGATAAAATCATTCCACGCTCTGGTAAAGTCCGAGCAGAGAGGCTTCTACACAAAAGAAAAGGAAAAGCTAGTGGATTTTAAACAAAGCAGTCATTCATAATTCAGAATCATTCTCTAGCTATAGAGTTGCATAGTTGTTGAGTAGTCTGGAGGTAAGAGTTCTGACTATACTGAGAGAGACTTCAAACGTGGGGTCACTTTAGAGAAAGAAGGACAGTTTTAGTCATATGTCTCTGTGGCAGGATCTACTGCTGGAAATAAGGCTTTTGCCATCGTTAGTCTAATGCACTTGATAAAATTACGAGGATTTTGTAGCTGCCTTCTGTTGAGTCCTGTAATACTCTCCAGACAAGTTAGCTAAATAAAAACACGTATGCTGCTGGCAGGGCACATGGCCTGATTAGAGTGAAGAGCAAAGCACCATGGTTTTGCCATTCTCTGTTCATATTACCAGCTGGGTTTTGACATGGGAATCTTCCAGGGTTATCCCTTCCCAGGTGATGTAGAGACAGCACTCACTGTTCATACACTTGCCCACTGAGAGGAGCTGTCTGAATGAAAGGCTGTTTTGCTTGCTGCACAGCACATTAACTCCAAAGCCCTTTAAATATGAGGGTGTTTCGAAAAGCAGAGCATAGGTTCCACAGATAAGAGCAGCAGGTCAGCAGGAGTCCATCTAAAAGCCATTGGCTACAGGTAGCAGCTATTTGATAAACAAATTTCTAAAAATATGGTGAATCATCAGATAGGAGAGGATGATCTATCTCAGAGATAGGAGATTTGACTGAAAATGCAGGGAATGAGTTAATGCATCTCTGTCAAAAGCTGACAGCATGTTCAGCATAAGACTGAGTTTTGTGGCATCCTTTGCCTGCAGTGTTTCAATAGGAAAAGAAAATGAAAAGATATTCTGGTATAGGGTCAGTTGTTGGACCCAAGAGACCTTAAACTTGAGTGCCTGCAAGTAATACACATATATCTCCAGAAGTGCAACCTTATGACTCTAAAAGGTTAAATACCAACAAAGCAGGCAATCATTGTGAATATTACCACCACTTTCTGTTGATTAGTTACTTCAGGATGTTATGCTTCACCCACAAGAAAGTGAGCTGCTCTCCACTTAAAACGGCTTTGAGAACTCCACTGTTTTTTCTACACATGCAGTTGATGTCTCACCACAACTTTCGTGAGCTGAGGCAATGTTCTTTGCAATCAGAAAATACCCATTAATGCTCCTAAATGCATAAACATTTATACACAAACTCCACAAATCTCATTGTTTGGGTCTCCTGTCCCCCACTGTTTCATATGCAGACTACAACTGCGTACCTCACGTGGCAATTTTATCATTACAGAAACATACACAGCTAGAAAATAGGTAGAGCCTTTACTGTAGCACAATTCTAATTTCATAGTCTGCAGCAAAATAGTGCACCCTCAAGCCTAGATACATACCACTGGCCAGCTAAGAACCACTGTAACAAAACAACATATTAGAAAGCTGCAGGTACTTAGAAGCAAAAATATCATGTGTGGAGTTTCTCCTCTTTTGGTTCTTTTTCCGTTCTCGTAATTTCTGAAGCCCCTTCAATCTGGGGAACTCTCTAGGAGGTAAATAATACATTCTTAAAAGGTTAAATGGCTTTGAGCATTTTCAATTTCAACATCCAATGCTGTTTCATTCAGTTCAGCTTTGCTCTGCCCAGCTCCACTGTCACGACACGACACATTGCTCACTCTCATGGCTCTGTTCATTACATTCCACTGGAAAGACTCTGATGCATCAATAAAGCCGGAAATGTTGAAGTACTGCACAAACACAAATCTAACAGCTCATCTGCTCCTTGCTCCTTGCCTGTGAAAACGTATTTATTTGCTTTCCTGTAGTGCTGATGACAGGACACATGTTGATTAAGAAATTTTTGGTTAGCTTTCAGCAGCCAAACTGCAAATAGAGGTAGATTATCCTGCAATGCTTTACTCGTCTTTAAAAGTTCTAATTCCAGAGGAAAACAAAAGCAAATGACTTGCTACAAGCAGAATACCTTAGAAAGCAGGGTGCTTGGTTCCCTTTCTTACCATCCCAGGGCATGCTGCCTGTGACTAACAATCACCAGACCCAGGGGCGATGCCAGAGGGAATTTTTAGGTCGGAGACTGAGTGGGTTGGGATGAAGAGTGCAGTTCCTAGGAGAGCATCGGCTTCCTTCACATGTGGAGTCTGTGGAGACAAGCTTTGGTATGGGAGTTGAGAGCAATTTTATTAGCTTGTTTTACTGAATCAGACCCAACCACCCACAGCACTGTGCAAAATTACCTCCATAAACGTCAGTAAGTAACCCAAATGACTGCATTTTCTATTTGTAGGCTATTGAAAAAACAGTTTGTTTGGGTATTTTTTAAATCAAACATTTAAACCAGATTTCTAAACTTGAACTCTATTCCCTTCTCATATATCTCTGAATTACTTGCAGCAGTAAGTTACAAAACAGGTTGGAAAGTTATGTGGCCTTCTGTTCTATCAAGATCTACAAAACTGTACCAGGATAAAAACCAACACCCTTAGTTTCAGGGCTACAAAAAAATAAAATGCTAGACTTTGACATGAAATAACTTACCAATAAATAGAATAGACATCAAAAATGCAAAATACAGAAGGTTTGCATATTCATGAACAGTAAATACAAGGCAGGTGAAACTAACACACACACCATCTTTCCACCTTCCTTGGGATACCTTTCCCTCCCTTAACTAATGAGCTGTGATAATCTGATAAGCAGCTCACCCAAGCTTGTCTTCTGGACTGTTCCCTGCCAGGACTGCAGGTCCTCTTTGGTGCAGCCTTCCCCAGTATTTGGTCATTATACACTTCAGACTGATCCCACATGTTACAATTGGCTCACCAGTTTCAAACTTGGATCATTTTTACCTTTACAGAGGGTTTAAAATTTAACCTAAACTGCAACAATTACAACAACTGTCTAAAGGGCTGTATTCCCTTACATACACAACAAACCACGTGCAGGGGTAGCAGATAAAATT
Organism: Callaeas wilsoni; assembly: GCA_013398955.1. Taxonomy (NCBI): domain Eukaryota; kingdom Metazoa; phylum Chordata; class Aves; order Passeriformes; family Callaeidae; genus Callaeas; species Callaeas wilsoni. The sequence continues at coordinate 9,367 of VWPU01013936.1, read as the reverse complement.
GAACACAGGGCAAAGGGGCTTTCCTGGCTCTCCTTTCCCAGAGTAATTTCTCCAGTTTAGTGTTCAATAACACAAACATGTAAAAGATGCCCCATTTCTTCCTGCAAGGTGAACTCCAGGGGTGTGCAAGAGGCTCTAACTCACCCCACTGTGAGAAAGCAGAACGTTCACTAGAACTGCTTCTCCTCCTCCTGTAATTCAACCTGCATAACATTTGCTGACTGGTTTCAAACCCGTTCTGTGGCATCTGGCTGCTCCATGTCCCTGGGGGACGAGAGGAGCCCCAGGGGAGGGGAGGCAGAAGAGGAAGAGTGCAGAAAAAAGAGCAAGAATCCTTCTCTCTCCTGTCTGGGTGTGTGGTTGGGCAAGGATTTGCTTGGTGAGGCAGCTCTGTAACTCCAGCAGTTCTGGCTTACTCTGCTTCAGCTGTAACCTCTCCAAATTCAGTTAAGAGCCCTCCAAAATGAAAGCCATTTATAAATCAGACACCTGAAATTCACATGTAAGTAAAATTTGCAAATTAGGAACTGCTACCCCTAAACAGATATCTTGGCAGAGTATGGAAACTTTAAGCTTTCCTTAAAAACTTTCTGTAAGGCAACAGACAATACAGGACATGCTAATCAATGAAAATTCCCAGACCACATAAAATGGGAAGTGGGATGAAAATCCAGACCTTCAGCTGCCAACAGAAGCCTGGGGAAAACCAGATGGACTAGCTGTACCTGATGGAGAGGAAGTGACTTGCTATGATAAAGGTTTTTTTAACTTATTCTGATTCCCCTGAAGTCTGCTTGATCTGCTGCCACTGTAAGAGTTCACATTCTGCTTCTCTTTTACTATTTTTCATTCTTTCCTCTGATATGAAAGAATCTATTTCCCAACATAGACAGCCATCCATATGTTTTTATCAATATTCATTTTTGCATCACAACTGAAAATGAACAAAACCTACTTTCATTAAATTTTCTCTTTTAAAAAATATGAACATTCACACTATTCCAGTCATTAGATTTTCTTTTTTTAATCTCCAAAACATTTCAAGAATAAAAAATTCCTTTTAGTTTTTGCTTTGTTTAGTGAGTTTTTTGTTTTGTTTTGGAGGGGGGGAGGAAAGTAAATACTGAAATTTAAAAAAAATCCAGCTATGCTGTGAACACACAGTTGGTTTGGAATGCCAGGTGTTTAGGGTGAAAAGAGAAAGATGTACTGAACAGACCTATTGACCTAGTAACAATCTACCCACATCGGGACAAGACAGAATACTAACACACTCAAGTATAGGTATTTTGGTATTCTGCTGTTACATGAAATCCCATCCGGCTACTGACCTTTAACAGGCACTCTGGGGTTTCAGACACTTCTAAAGCAAATATGTAAAATTCAAAACAGACTACTTTATTAAAAATATTAATTTCCTTACTTGTTTACTCTGTCGCTAAAACACTTATTCACAGCAGCACAGGAGCTGACAGATGTTTATTAAATACTGTTGGCTCTCAGCTCTGAAATTTAAAACATGTACTTAGTCTGCATGACGCAAGCAAATAAGAAAAAAGAAAATATGCACAAACCCAGCAACAGAGAAATCCCGAAGCAGTGTATTGCTGCCTACCTGGCACAGGATTCTTCCTCACTTAATCTCCATTAGGAACATTTCTGAGCAATTTCCCCTAAACAATACACCCAAAGTCCATGCAATAAAAGCTGTGCCAGATAATTACAGGCACACGTGACCATAGTTACACATTGATTTTTTGCTTTTCATGAGGTAGAAGTCACACTTATTACTGAAGATTTTAAATGGACCAGCACACCAGCATTTTAAGGCTATTTGTAACATATGGTATCGATCCAGACAGCAACAACCTTCTTGACAGCCTCACTTGAGTTACATACAACTACAATCAAAACAGCATAGCTGAGCTCAAGCTGCTCACTTCTGATCCCTACCTAAGGAGCAGAAAAAAAAACTCAAGGAGCTTTCTAAGTGCCTTTTAAGTGCCCAAGCTCCCTCCTGCTTATCGCAACATCCAGCAGGTCGAGTCCTCCCAGCCTTGGCTCATTCCTTATAAACCAGTGGCATTCCTTCACCAGTGTCCTCCCTATAGCACAGGCATGAACTGGTGACATTCCTGCCCCAGAGTCCTCCCCAAAGAGCCGGCATGAACTGGTGACATTCCTGCCCCAGAGTCCTCCCCAAAGAGCCGGCATGAACTGGTGACATTCCTGCCCCATAGTCCTCCCTAGAGCACCGGCATGAACTGGTGACCTTCCTGCCCCGAGAGTCCTCCCTATAGCACAGGCC
>VWPU01013934.1:0-13235 GCA_013398955.1 Callaeas wilsoni | reverse complement strand
TATTTACCTTGCTCTTTTTTTCTAATGCTGTGAGGGCTGCACATTTCACATGCTGAAGATACACTGAAGACATTTCAACTGCTGTATTGTTAGTTTTGTATCTGTCTGTGGATGGATACACTCTAACTATTCTCTAATATGGTGGGGTTTTTTTAGTACTTTTGTCTAATGGGCCTAAAATTAGGTACATCAGCAGTGCACAAGTGCTAAAACGGAAAAGTATTTTAATGTTTTCATTCTGATCAAATGCCTTGCAGGTTATACACTTGCATCTGCTTGTTCAATGTCTGTTGTAGTAGCTTATTAAAGTAGTGAACTCTGAAATTATGGGAAAAAACCTCCCCTGCATTGATGAACTGAATTCTGACTTTTTTATTATTTGAAAAAGAGAACACATGTAAAGAATTTTCTTAAGTGTTACTTTTTCACTCTTTTGTTCCTTTTCATTCCTTGGAGTCAATGTGAACTACGCATTTTTGATATTCTTAAGAAGTTCTGTCTAATTGCCAGACTGATTCCAGTGTTTAATACATGAAAGTACAAAAAATGTGTCTTGAAGAATGAATGTNCTCAGTTTATTGCTAATAATACACACATTTTATAAGACACTTAATAGGCTCATGCATATTGCAAAATCATAGCTCATGATTGGTCGTTGTCTCGAAGGTCAGCACCACCCAGACCTGCATTCCTGCGGTTAGGGCTTCAACATTCCTGTCGTTTTTTCTCCTCCTTTCCCCTACTGTTATCCTCCTTTCCCATACTATTATCCTCCTTTCCCATCCTGTTATTGTAAGACTCTAAACTCAAAAACATGCTGACCTTGAGCTCTGCTACACCTGCACAAGCTCAATGTTGCTGCCATAGCCCCTTTCGCTGAGCCAGGCCTGCGCCAGGCTTCCCACAAAATGTGTCTTGAAGGATGAATGGTTTTTTTATTGCTAGAACTTTCATCTATTTCTTACTGCTTGTTTGCTTGTTTCATTTTTATACTGCTGTTGTAACAACTGAGATTTGGGCCTTAATGTTTTTTTGTTTTATGGGATTTTTTTGTTCTTTCTTTCTTTCTTCCTATTTTTCCTGTGGTTCTTATTTTTGGGGGATATTGCTCATTATATATATTTATATCCTTTCATTGTACATACATACACAAGAAGTTTAGCAAGGCCAATTGCAAGGTAGGGCAATCCCAAGCACAGGTACAGGCTGGGCAAGGAATGGATTGAGAGCAGCTCTGGGGAGAAAGTCTTGGGGGTGTGGTTGGATGAAAAGCTCAACATGACCTGTCAATGTGGACTCACAGCCTGGAAAGCCAACCATGTCCTGGGCTGCATCCAAAGCAGCGTGGGCAGCAGGGCGAGGGAGGGGACTCTGCCCCTCTGCTCTGCTCTGGTGACACCCCACCTGGAGGGCTGTGTCCAGCCCTGGGGTCCCCAACACAAGAAAGATGTTGACCTGTTGGAACAAGTCCAGAGGAGAACCTAAGATGATCAGAGGGCTGGAGCACCTCTCCTATGACAGGCTGAGGAAGCTGGGGGCTTTTCAGCCTGGAGAAGAGAAGGCATTGGGAAGACAGCACCTTCCAGTACCTAAAAGGGGCTTACAAGAAAGCTGGAGAGGGACTTTTAACAAGGGCATGTAGTGATAGGACAAGAGGGAATGTCCTTACGTTAAAGGAGGGCAGGTTTAGATTAGAAATTAGGAAAGACTTCTGTACTGTGAGGGTGGTGAGGCACTGGAACAGGTTACCCAGAGAGGTTGTAGGCTTCCCATCCCTGGAAGTGTTAAAGACCAGGCTGAATGGGGTTCTGAGTAACCTGATCTAATTAAATGTACTACACATGGCAGGAGGGTTGGAACTGGATGATCTTTGAGGTTCTTTCAACCCAAACAATTCTGTGATTCTATGACATTAATAAAAAACCCCAGAAATCTGCAAATGTTTACTGTGTCTATTCCATTTGATGCAGCTGAAAGGAAAAATACTTCTACTATTACATGGCAATGCTTGTTGTTTATAAGATTAGTGAAAAGCTTGTTTTAAATGGTAGCTTTGGGTTTATTTGTGCCTTAAGAGAAGTGCTCTTAAAAAACAAGCAGTGAGAGGAATGTGGAATAAGCTAAGGTTGCTACTCACTGTTGCTTTTTATTGTGCTCATGCAAGCAACAGAATGAACTTTATTCTGCATCCCTGCTGTCTAACAGAGCTGTTCACATACGAGTTTTCAAATAGCTCTTGGCTACAGTGCAGATGTGATGATGATATTTGTCCTGATGGCTTTGCAGGCCTAATGCAAGAAAACAGATAATAAAAGAGATGGAAACTGGTGCTCTATGGGGTTAGGAATTGGCATTATAAGTGTAATAACCTCAAAGCTACTCAGGGCACGTATCTACAGTTAACAAAGTCATCTGTTTTTGTCTTACCCTGGATAGTACCCCAGAGCACCAAAGAAAATTAGGAGAAACAGCTCAGCAGTGTGCTCAGGGACTGTGATGCTGTTGCTGTTGCTGTGCAGGACTGTGGGTCTACCTGATACATTACTGAGGGACAAATGGTTGCAATTAACTGGGCTAGTAAAACAAATTTCCAGTGAGCCGCAGGACGGTATTTTGCTATTTGGTCCTCACATAAAAAGCCAGTAAGCTACCAGTTTGAACTAGAGAAATTCAAGGAGCAGAGGAATTTTTTTATAAGAAGACAGTTGTGCAGAAGAGCCTGGAATGTATCTAAGCAATGAGACTTGGCTTATGTGTTTAATTCCAGCTGGACAATCCCTGTTCTAAAAATAAGCCTTTCAAAGAAAATTNATAAAGAAAATTAAATTAAAATTCTGCTGCTTTCTGAGTTTTATTTGATGTCCTTGCAGATGAATTGACTGGAAGGCCTACATAGGCCCTAGACTGGTTAAGTTCTTAAGTTTAATTTAAATAGGGAACTGCTCATATTCTTAAAAAATTCCTGCTAGATTGGTGATTTGGCTAAATGACTCGTTGCTGTTCTATTTTCAATGGTGTTTGGAAGTACAAATCATCACTCAGCATAATTTATTACTTAGAATATGTTGAAAAGGGACTTAAAGAGTAGTTTTCAGTATTTGCAGATGTAAATTATAGAAAATTCTGTACAAATTTAGTACTTGGTAGTGTCCTTGATTTGGGTCTCATAGAATCATAAAATGGTTTGGGTTGGAGAGGACCTTTAAAGATCATCTGTTCCAATCCTCGTGCCATAAGCAGAGAAATCTTTCACAAGACCAGGTTGCTTCAAGCTCCATCCAACCCGGCCGTGAACAGTTCCAGGGATGGGGCATCTACAGCGTCACTTCCTTCACTGTAAAAAATTTCTTAGTTTTTCTGCATTGGGTTCTTATCTTCTTGAGGCTGAATATGACGATTCTTTCTACCATCTGTTCTTTGTTAAGATATGAGTGACAGTCTTTGTGCAACAGCTCCCTTACTGTGAATCCCAAAGGTTAATGACCATACAAACATTAGTGTATTGAAGTTTGACAAGACTTCACATGGGACTCGTTCAAGTGAAAGTTTTGCATAATTACTGCTCTCTTTGGTCTACCTGTGTTGTTCTGCAGGTTTTGTTACACTACTTGCCAATATTTCTACCCTTAAAATAGGTATAATGCAATCTAAAATGTAGAATTGAAAAGAGGTTTAGCACATATGAATGATTTAAATTTTTATTAAAAGGTAGCCTAAGGAGCCATCTTTTTTGATTGGAATGTAGTATTAAATAGTAAAGTCACCTCAGTAATGTAAAAATAATTTTTTTACTTTGGAAAGTTTTAATCCTTATAGAGCTGTAGAAAAATAGTGTAATGGAGACACTTACTTTGAACTAATACATGTTTAAAGGCTTGAATCCTGGTTTTGAACCTATTTTAGAAATTAATTTTGTAAAGGCTTAGGGTAGTCTGAAGCCTGAGGGTTAGAGGTGAATTGTGGGTAGCTGGTCAGCTAAATTTAAGCAGCTAAAATCTATCGAAATTTCTGGAATAAGGACAGTCATGCAGAGCTCTTTTTCTCTCTAAATTTGTAAAAGCTGCTCAGCAGTCAAAAGGTGTGTCACAAAAGCAGTAGCTTCTAGATTAGCAACACCATTATGTCAACATATAAATTGATGTAATAGTTTTTCTGTCCGTTTGAATGTGCCTTTGGAGATTCCTTGAGTTGTGTACAGTGACGGTTACACTTTCGATACAGATAATTTAGGACCTATTATTCAAAATGTATTTTTAGTTGAAGCATATTTTTCTTCCTCATATCATAGAACCATAGAAAGTGTGGTGGAAAAGAGCTGAGCTGTACATATACAATTTTTGCCATGCCATGCCATTGGGCCACAGGATAAGGGTCCAAAAAAGCAGTCCTGCCTGGATTTTATTTACTAATGCAGACACAGGCTGTAATACACAATGAGAGAACGCTTTAAGTGACCTCTGCCAGGCTTTGAGAGATACAGAGATCAAGGCCCTATTTGTTCTTTCCCTACTCTTGCTACTGTTTCTTACATTCTTACTTATGCTTTTCTTACTTACTTGCCATTGCTTCAGTTGAACATCTTTTTAGGGACTGAAGCAAAAACCAAGATTTTCAGGGCTGGGTCTGCTTGGCGTCATCTTCTGTTAAAACAGGTTGTTTATGAGAAATATTCCCTTTCCCATTTGTGAACACACAACATGCCATGGCAGATGAACCAAGCCCTCACCCAAAGTTTTGATAATGTCCATAGAAAGAAAATCGTACAGAGACTCATAATTAGTCCGTTGGCTGCAAGCAGACCTATGACAAATGCTTGTAGTTAATGCAGCACAAATTAAAAATATATCTAAATTTAAAACTGTTTGAGGCATGGATAATTCTTTGTCATTTGTTTACTCAGCCACAAGTAACAGTAGTAAGGGTGTCTGCACTTTATTGGAAGATTTACTCCAGTTGGCTTATCTTTGCAATTTCTTAGGCAGTTAAAATATTATATTCATGTTTGCTGGGGGAAAAATATTTTTTTCATATATATGTATATATCTCCTTAGTGCCATTATCAAGCTAATTTTTTTATGAAGAATTGGCAACTTACATACTTACGTGACTGTAAATGTTTTCAACAGGTTGTATCAGTCTGTAAAAATTCTGTACTCCTTTGGGATTTTTGTGACCTATTCGATTCAGTTCTACGTTCCTGCAGAGATTCTCATTCCAGTTGTCACCTCCAGAGTGAGGCAGAAGTGGAAGTTACTCAGTGAGCTTGTGGCAAGAGCACTATTAGTCTGCTCAACCTGTAAGTATGTGCAGAACATCCATAAAAAACTTGCTGTTATATTTTGTTTATTTAATTATATGTTTTGTTGTTTACTTTTCCAGAGGCTAGCAAACCTGAAATTTTGTTTCAACAATTCACTACTTTTTGACTTTCATGAACAAGTGAAAATAATGTGATTTTTTATTTTAACCACATTTGTGTTAGGAAGTGTGACCTATTATTTGACAACCATATCTTTTGCTGGTAATACCCTAAAGCTGCCAACTGGAAAATACACCTTTTTCAAATAAAATTTTTTAAATGAGACACACATTGCTGAGATTTGTCAGTGTTTATCTATCTGATCTTCAGTACGTGCTTGTCATGGAGAAATCCTTTCTCCGTTCCGTTGATCTGAGGATTAAGCCTAAAGGTGTGCTGGATCTGTATCCATAAAGTAGCTTTGGCAAACATGGATGCCTGGTCACAGAGTTCCTGAAGGGTCATTCATTATAGGTGATAATGCCCCAAAGTAGTTTTGCATCTCCACCCTCACTGCCTGTTACTCCTGTTGTTTTTCTTGCTTGTCCCCTAATCTTCCCATCCCTTCTACTGTGTCCCTGCTTTCTCAGAGCTGGTTGCGATCTACCAGTAATAGTCAGCAGAGCTGACATTGAATGGTGAGTGTGGTCTCATGTTGGAATCAGTACTCCTGAAGATAATGAGCTGTGGGGGAAGTTTAGCTTTGCCTTTACAGCTCCCAGTCAAGGCACTCAATAATGTAGGAACCTTTTCTCAAAGACGTTATAAAAAATTTGTTTCTAGTACACAGCTGACTTCTTGACTTGACCATTTGTAATGAAATGAGCTGTTAATATCTTAAAAATAATCAAAACTGGTAAATAAGCCAAAAAATGCTTGTTTTTTAGGGTAAAGTATTGATGAAAGAGAACATACTTGGTTTATTGTCTCCATTCCCTTGACAAATGTGGTAGCTAATGTGCTGGATGGCACCTAAGGATTGTTGTCAAAGAAAACTTTAACATCCAGTGAGACCTTCTTAAGGTCAAGCCTGTTGAGAAAAACAGTTTAATGTCAGTGCAATTTAATTATTACAGTAAGCAAATGGAAATACCATCAGTCTAATAACTTTCTGCCCTGAAAATACATCTGCTTTGTGAAATTAAAAAAATAAAAAGAAAACCTAAAATTTTCTTGAATGCTGAAGTACATATCTCCTGAAGCATATATAGCCTATGTTCTATTTCAAATGATCAAGGCGTTAAGATTTGAAGATTGAGAATAGATGAGTAGCTCTTGTAATACCTGAGAGACCTCTGGATCCAAAATCTTCAAGGTTCAAAACACTTCTTAGTGTCTCTCCAGGACACTAAAAGGTCACCAGTAAGATCTCCAGTCCTAACCACACCTTGCTGTCATGAGGCCCTCAACTTCTGCTCACTCTCAATTGTCCTTTATGTGCTCCTTATCATCTGCCCTGATAATGATATCACAATAGATTTGAAAAGCTAAAAATCTTGTAGACCAAAACTGTTGCTTACAGCCAAAGGCTTCAAGGATTTACAGGTGAAAGAGATTTTCATGTATGTGTCAGATGAGAAGAGCCAGTGGTGAACAGGCTTAAAGGCACATTTCCCTGCTTGACTAGGGAAAACTGTAAATGACTTCACGATGTTCAGCCAAAGGTTTTTTTCTTAGTTTTATCATTAACCTTTGTAATTTCTGGTTAGTCTGAGAAGGGAAAACTGGGAAACAATCTCCAAGAAAAGAAAGTAAAAAAATAAATCAGCTATATATATGTAAAGCTATATATATATACATAAGATACAGCTGTGTATATAAAGATATAACATTAGAATGCTGTATCTTTGTGTCTTTGAAAAAAAAAAAGTATGGTAAAATTGTACCTAGTGTATGCTATTGAAACTTACCCATGATATGAATCTCTAAAACGAAGCTGCTGAAGTGTTACCGGTGTTATGGGGATATTTGAGGATATTAAATTGTTTGCTGCAAGGCACAAAAAAGTAGCATTAAAAGTGTGCTCTTAAAGGTTTGATATTTACCAGGCTGTTGTGTGATGTGTTGTATTATCTTAATGGCATTTCAGGTTTTTCCCAAGTGGTTTCTACAACTTTGTGCTGATTTGGACACAAATCTAGGAGGAAACAGGCAGTAGCTGTAACATTTTCTCCCCACCAATTGTCTAAGCTCCCATGCTTACATTCATCTTCTGTTTATCATTTTTTGTTGAGCACTTGTTTTAAACAGAATTAATTTAAATAGCTTCACTTTTCACTTAGCTACACTTTGTCTAACTGCAGAAAATGGTTCCTAAAATGATTCAGAAAGTGTTTCTTTAATAGAAAGTAAAAATCCAAGACCTTTTAAATTGAATTTTAGAAATTAAATAGTTTTGATATCAGTGACGGAGTATGTTGTAATGTCTGGACCGTTCAGAGGTCATACACTGATTAAAGGGAATCTGCTGGCTTGAAAATAATTCTTTGAGAAGAGAAACTTCAGCTGCATTGCTAGTAGCACATTAGCTTTTTAAGAGAAGACACGAAAAATCACTTATTACTAATTCTTGGGGCTTTTGCAGTGCTCAAAAATTATGTCATTGTTTTATTGTTGGAGTATATGTGAAACTTTTTTTGAGAGAAGCAGACCCAGGAGTCTTTTGTTTTTTGTCATTTTTTCTGGTCTGATAAGGTTTGTTTTAAGTAAGGACTTGACAAATGACTCACAGTGTAACACACACCCAAAAACCATCAGTGTTGCTTAGGGCTTTTCTTTACTTACTTGCTCACTTTTGGACACTTAGCATTGCAGGAGAATGATCACAAGTATCTTTTGCATTTTTAGATTTCCATGCTCTACTTCCTCTGCTTTTTTCCATTTCATTTGCAAGAGACCTACCTCTCTTCATCTTTGCTTGGATTTCACTGTATATGGTGTAGCAAGTTGGAAGATCCCACCATGTGGATGCTGAAATGCTGTTAGCAGGGAAATTTTCTCTTCTTGCATTCATTCTGTGAGAACTTTTCCTTTGCTGTGTAAGCTATGTAAACAATAGATAGGGTTTTTGTAAATAGCGTTCATATCTGGTATCTTCTGACCTTGTGTACATTATATTAGGAAAAAACATTTCTAAGTGGGTGTCTGAGATTTTGACCAATCACCCTAGGAGAAGTGTAAGCACTGTTCAATTGCTTTATAGAACTAGAATATATAAATGGTATTGTAAATTTAATAAATAATTCATTTCCTCGCTCTGGACTCCTGCCTCGCTGCATCTCTGAACCCCTACTTGGAAGCCCACACCCACCATACTTTGTAAATCCTGACATAAACCATTGTTTTACAAACTCAGATGAGCACCTGGTGCACTGAGTGGAGGGGTGAGCTAAGCCTGCGTTACAAGTCCAGTCTAGAGCTGGAGACTGAGTTTGGTGGATGCTGAAAGCAGGTGGGAGCTGAATGTCTAGCTAGCTGGGCAGAAATAGGATTTAAAGTTGGACTAAGCATCACTGTGGTGGGCAAAGTTAGAAATTACGAGCACACGCAAATAGAAGGAATAGGACAAGAGCTCCCATGGGATTTGGAAAGCGCTAGAAAAGATATGCAGGTACAGTTTTGAGTGGATACTGCCTTGGTATTTGTGGTATTTGAATGTCAGATAACCTCAGTGCTTTGAAATATTTGTCAGGGTGGAATTTTTATTATGTTGAAAGTATTTACCCCGATTTTACCTATTTAAAACACATGTCACAAATATAGTTTGGATCTGTGTTTGCTGCATCTACTTAGATGAAGTTTGGGCATCATGCCCAAGGTTCAGCCCTTAGCCAAGCCTGTTACGTGGTAGGACTGTATCTCCAGCACACTGGGATTAACTGTTAAAGTGTGAAGCTTTTTTAGTTTGCTTCTGAAGGAACTGGACCATCCTGGGTGAATTTTTAAAAGATCATTTAATATTATTATGTAGAGAGCTGTAAGTTTTACCTTTCCAGAGATCAGTTTGTCTGGGAGAACAAGAAAAAACCCCTTTTTACTCAAATCAGTTCTGTTATGCCCATTGCTTGAAATAAACTGCTGTTACATCATGAGTGTTTTTTACTCTCTCTTGCTTACTTGGTACTGAGATCATGGTGATTCTGAGAGGGGATAATTTGGAGAGGTTTTGTTCAGCTTAAGTCTCCTGTGTTAAGAGTTTCAAAATATGCTAAGAACTTGGAAATTGAGAGATCTACCAAGCATTAGTCAGTGTTGATGCTAAATGGCATCAAACATACTCACTTCTGATGCCTCACAGTAAGAGTTGTGGTAAAAAAATTCAGGATGGGGCAAGAAATAAGTTTCCAGTACAATAAAAATGTAAATATCTCACTGTCTAGCAAAGGCCTACTCATGTCTTTGGACTGAAGGACACTGAAATTAAATCTGCTTGCTGGATGTGCTGGAAGAAGTGTGGAGGATAAAAAGCAGTGTTGAGAAAATTTTTTATCTGAAAAGGTGGCAGCAAATCCATGACAAAGTAAAGGAATAAAACAGGAAAGAACAATTCGAGCATTACTTTCATTTTTAAAGAATAAGTTGTGTTTGATTTATTAAAGATAGTAGTGAAAGAGGGGGTTTTTTTGTGAATTGGTAAAAGCTGCTGAAGAATATCAGCAAATATAATGGAGAAAAGTGGAGCTGAGCATTAATAGTATCTTTCATCCACACGAGAAGTTTAGAATATTATTTTTTTAATACCTTAATTTAGGGCTGTGTTCCTGCAGCCACGGTTCTCCTGTTAAAAGGAAAATTAAGAAATTCTGCATTTGCATGTGGATGTGGAGATATCACTTGAATTGTCAGCTGTTTTGATTATTACCTTGAAATGAAAGAAATTTAATTGAAGGGCTGATCCAGCTGAGCATGAACGGAGCTGTTAGTGAGCTGCTTGCCATTAAGTCTGAGCTTAGTGTGTAATTTTACCAAGAGGAGAATAAATGCATTATTCAGTTGAGCTTATCAGTTACGCTTTTCTAAATATTTCCTTACTTTAACTGTACCTGGTTTTAGGAAAGAACAGTTCTTCATGCTGAACAATTAGACACAAGATAAGATGATGTTTACCGGATGTCTTACACTGTTTACTGACAGTGTGCCAATAAAAAACTGGCTTAGAATAGCTGCAGGAGAGGTAACATGAAGGAGTTTTAAGATCTAATAGATCTTAATGCGTACTCTTAGGATAAAGTGGTAATCATTTATATAGAAGAGGCTTATGTATCAGTTATTAGACACAGATTTTTGTTTTAAATAGGAGTTTGTTCATTTCAGAGAGTAATATTAAAGACAGAAAAATGGAATAGTTAAATTAGTGATGTAAGAAAATTCCAGATGGGATATAAAATATTTGTGTGGACTGCTAAGAGGTCCATCAAAGTGGGCGTAAACACAAAATAATTGTTTATGAATTGTTGAAGGAATAAAATCAAATATTTGATTAATTCAGTTGGTATTTTCCACTGCGTATTGGGGTTTTATTTGGGGGTTTTTTGGGTATGGGGATCTGGTGAGCATAATTCTTGCTTCCAAGAACAAGATCCTGTACTGTGGTTTTAGGCTGAGAGATGAACATTGTGTGATATTTTGACATTCTTTTTCATTATAAATATATATTTGAAATCATTTTTTTTCAACCTTTTTTAGTATCTTTGCATGAAGAATAAATCTCTTAATTTCAGGGTTAATATATCCTGGTTATTATTCCTTTCTATTGATGTGCCATTATGAATTATGTCATATCTTATGAGTTGCCATCGGTGTAGGCATCAATTTATGGACATATAGTAACTTATGTTCTTTTTAACAGTGCAAATATGAAAATCTTTCTTTACTCAATTTTAATATATGGATACCAGATATCTGTGGTTTATGATTAATGGTTAAATGTTATGGTTTATTTGAATGGTGCTAGAAGTGTTTCTTATTGCTCATTGTTGTAGAGACATTAAAGTGTGAATACATTTTCCAGATAGACCCGTAGGGACCAGCAGAATGGTCTAATGTTAATATTCATCATTGCAAAATTTTATCTTTTAAAAGCCATATATAGAAAGTTAAGGTTGTAAAGTATGTTCCTGAAAAGCTAAAACAAGTCCTCCTTTATCTGTTTGGGGTTTTTAAAATTGCTTTGGTGTATGTTGGACTTCTGTTCAGGTGTTAGGATTCTCAATAAATTTTGATTTTGTACTTCAGATTTCAGAGTACAATTTTTTTCCAAAAATTTTTATGGGACAGGAAGAAAAGTATGGGCTTGAATACTGGGCTCTACAAGAGCAATATATTCAAGAGCTGTCTGCACACCGTCCTGTGCCACGTGCTCCAGGATGGCCCTACTCGAGCAGGGAGGGGGGAGTGGGGGAGCGACTGCGGTCCCTTCCAGCCTTACCCATGCTGAGACTCTGTGATTCTATGATTTGTGATTGAGGCAAAAAATGGAAAATTTTGAAAGATTCGTAATAAGAAAATTAAAAAGTAATTTAGAGCATGTCATGAAATTTGCTTGATTTTCGTTCTGAGACATTTGTTCCATAATTTACAAAACAAATGAAGAACTAATAGTTTAGCAATTCATTTATGTATTCTGAAGCAGTTGATCATATTCTAGGACAATAATGATTGTAATTTTTAAAAAATTATTTACATTAACCTTTTAATTATTTATATTTTTAAAAAACAATTTGTGATTCCTTTTTGAAGTCTCCTTTGTAAATTGTATTCACTTACAAGTGCAAGCAAAAGATTCCTAATACTATTTTTACAGTGTAAACCTACCTGTCAGTTGGTGCTCTGAAGATTTGAGGTCATGCTTGGCATAAATTGCGAAGTCTTACGTGGGTTAAGACTTGTCTAGTTTACCATGGAGAGCTCTGTTCTCTGCACCTCTACAGCTGCAGTGGTCATCCAACCTAGACTCCTTGGAAGCAAGAGAGAGGAACAGATGCTTGGAAGGGCACAATTTATCTGATCTGGGTTACATACTTGGTTCTGGACTAGTTGAACGGGGCCACAGAAGTGCTTATTCCCTTCTTTGGCATGTTTGAAAGAATATAGGTGAGAAATATATCCGGCATTTGGTATGATGAATCCGTCTTGGGAAGAGTGAGAAGTGATGCTGAATATCATGCTCAGTTGCCTGCAGTTCAATCCCATTTTCCATTTCTAACAATAATTTTAAAGCTAATCAAGCCTACTTTTATTTTTTAGTCTCACTCTATATTTTCTATCTGTGTGCTTACAGATATACTAAAGTGGTGGTATGAAAATGCTTTGTCCAAGTAACAAATATATATATATATATATATTCTCTAGCTCATAGAAAGTCAACTTGATTCTTAATATTTCAATAATTCATGAATTGTGTCTCTCCATTATTTTAGCCCATTATAGTTCTATGCGTGAACTGACTTAGAAGAGAAGGTCATTTATCAGGATTCTTCTTAAATGTCATACACGAGCCAGTGATTTTCTGTCATGCTTATTGAGTGGAGCAGCTATTTTTGTATGTACCCCTTATGCATTTTACATCTATTCAGTGCTTCATAGACTTGAAATTTCCTTTAAGATCCAGGGAAAGTAAAGGATTCAGCAGATGGAAGAACATCCATTTCTCAGTCTATAGTTAAGAGGAAATAGATAACGATGTTTGGCATTTAAAAAATGTCCCCATTTTTTCCAGGAGATTGGCATATGTCTTCCTTCCTCCCTTTTGATGTGCAACAACACAGAACTGAAAAGTATATTGAGTTCATGGACATAACAAAAATAGTAGCATGCCATGCTTTGCTTAGTTGGTTAGTCTGAGTTGAGTATTGTTGAATATTAATCTGTACGTTTTCACTTGATAATATCCCTCAGATGATGTGATAATGAGCAACATTAATTTACAGCTACAGAA
>VWPU01013932.1:0-20435 GCA_013398955.1 Callaeas wilsoni | reverse complement strand
CGGGGCCGGGCCGGGCCGGGAGGTGCCTCGGGCGCAGCCCCTGTGCGGGGAGGTCGGTCCCGCCCTCCGCGGCCGGGCCCTGTCCCTGTCCCTGTCCCTGTCCCGGCCGTGTCCCTGCCCTGGCCCGTCCCGTTCGTCGCGGGTGTCTCCGTGGTCTCGGGGGCGGTGCCGGGCCGGTCCCGCCCGGCGCTGACGGTGTTGCTGTGGCAGGGCAGGGCCCGCGGAGCCCCCGGCGCCGGGAGGGGATGCGAGCATGGCCATGGCCCAGGCTGGGGCCGCGGCCGCGGCTGCCACGGGGCTCCTCGTCTTCCTGCTGTACTCCGCCATCCACAGGGTCGAGGAGGGACACCTGGCCGTGTACTACAGGTACGGTGCCCCGGGAGCCTTCCCAAAGCTGGGGTTCATCTCTGGCCCCAGGGATTGCTCTATCCTGCGCTTCTCTCCGGTTTTCTCCCCCCTGGGTGGGCAGCTCCTGTTGTTTCTGCTCCCGTCCCCCCCGTGCTGGTGAGTCTCAGACACCCTGGCCCCCTGCAGAACCCTTGCGTGCTTGGGTCTCTGAATCCTCAGCTGCTTTTCCTCCCTGTCCTTCCTCCCTGCCCTTTTCGCAAACTGGGTTTCAGAGCTTAGAGGAACGAAGCTCCTGGTCTGTTCTGCCTTCTCACATCTGTTGATCTCTCCCTGGTCCAGCAAGAGCTGTCACTTCTGTCCCAAACTGTTACCCAGGCAGAGCTCCCGCTGTGTTGGTGCTTTGGAATGTTTTCCCTGCCCTTCCCACTCACCACCGTGGGCCGTTTCCCTTTAATTACGAGCGTGTTGAGCACGAGAGCCTGGGGGATTTTTCTTTGTGCTTTGGGCGAGGGGCTGTGCCGAAATCCAAACCGGCAGCATCGCATCCACGGCTGGGTTTTTCCATGGTTACCAGCGAACTATTTAGAGAGGAAAAATCAGCCTTCTTGCAGCTCTGTGCAGCGTTGCAATGCTGGGAGGGTTTTGCAATAGCTGCCTTTTCCAAGAGTTAATGGCTCACAGGCCTCAGGCAAAGTTGCAGCAGGCAAAGGTCAGGTGCACTCAGCCCTTTTGTTGGGGAATTGCTGGCAAATTCAGGGCACTGATGCAATTCTCTGTCCCCCAGCTGTGACCCCTGGCAGCGTGAGCTTGCCCTCAAAGCCAGCCCTTGCTGTTTGCCACCTTCCTGAGCCTTTCCCTGTTTCCCTCCCTGTCCGCAGGGGCGGTGCGTTGTTGACCAGCCCGAGCGGCCCTGGCTACCACATCATGCTCCCGTTCATCACCACCTTCAAATCCGTGCAGGTCAGTGCCCTCTCTGTCCCCCGGGGAGGGGCTGAGGGGGAGCAGCCGTGGGGAAGGTGGCCCTGCTGTTTGCAGAGGGGCTCGGGGATGTGCAGGTTGGAGCAGCAGCTCCTCGGGATCCCCGCGTTCCTTCTGCCTTTGGTGGCAGGGCCAGCAAACAGCTGGGATTTGTCCCCTTGGGGAGCTGTCCCCAGCACGTGTGTGTGTTGCTGGGACTGGCAGTGTCCTGCTCAGGGAGCACAGCCTGTGTTTGTGGCTTCCACCGCTTCTCAGGAGCGCCACTGAGCGTGCCCTGAGCAGGGAAGCAGGCACAGCATCCCCCAAAAGGCAGGTGAGGAGGAGCTTTGCCTTCTGCCCACACCTGCAGGCATCACAGGGAAGGCAAAGGACGTGTTTGGCTCCGTGTCCCCAGTGTGGGAGTGTGGGCACAGCAGGACCCTCCCGGAGCAGGGGGCCATTTGTGAGCACCGTGTTTGTGTTGCAGACCACGCTGCAGACCGATGAAGTGAAGAACGTGCCTTGTGGGACAAGGTATGGCTTCCATCTGTATTTCTTCTAGATGCACTCTGTGGGGTCATTTGCAGCGCTGGGACACGGGGACTGGGAAGTGAAGGCTCCTACCATAAAATGAATCCCAAATGTACACACGTATATCCCACTGTAAGAGAACAGGAGGGAGCACTGGCTCTTGCTGGAGTTGCTGTTCAGAGGATATTTGCATTTATTGTGATGTTATTTTGAATTTGTCTGGGTTTCTCCCCTCAGTTACTCTGGCACCCTGTTATTTCCTGGTTATTTCCACTCCGAGTCTTGTGGCTGATACAAGTGCTGGCCCCAGCAGTGGGCAGAGGTAAACAGTGAATGGGAATCCTCCTGATGGGAGCGAGTTCACTTCCAGATGAAATTCCTGCTGCGTAGTTAGGCTGATTCTTCTGTCAGCACAGACCTGCTTAGTTGTAACAAGAGGGCTGGTCGAGTTGGGTTACAGATCCTGTTGTGTTGGTTCATCCACAAGTTAAAGTGATGACTCTTCAGGATTAAAAAAAGACCTGGTGATTCTCCTTGTCTTTTACGTTCAGAGTCTTCAACAAAAAATAAATCAGTGGGGCTGGAGTGATGACACGTAGTGACCACATTGAAATTAAAAGGTGAATGTTAGTGGCAACGTTAATAAAACAGAGTTAATTTTGATGAGGTTTAACCCATATTAACTTTCTTGGAGTTACTCAGCGTCAGACATCACTTGGGCTTAAATATTACCACAAAGGTCTCATGGTTTTAATTTTAGATCTTAAAGGTTTTTCAGGAGTATCTGTAAATAACCTTAATGGTCAGTCAGCTTTCACAGAATCACAAAATGGTTTGGGTTCAAAGGGGCCTTCAAGCCCATCCAGTGCCACCCCCTGCCACGGGCAGGGACACCTTCCCCTGTCCCAGGCTGCTCCAAGCCCCATCCAGCCTGGCCTTGGACATTTCCAGGGATCTGGAGGCAGCCAGAGCTTCCCTGAGCACCCTGTGCCAGGGCCACAGCACCTTCACAGCCCTCATCTAAATTTCCCTTCTGTCAATCTGAACCCATTCCCCCTTGTCCTGCCACTCCAGGGCCTTGTCCAGAGTCCTTTTGGGGTGAGGTAAACCGTCTTTAGGCCAAGCAACCAACCATTCTGTGCTTCTATGATTTAGGAGCTAAAAATTAAGTTCCTGTTGAATTTCAGCGCTGTGGGGTTCAGTTGTGCAATGCAGGTGGTTGGGAAGGTACAGGCAGTAAAAATGGGCTTTAAACCACCAAACAGCTGGTGAAAGCAGTTCTTAGTTAATAATTGAATGCACTCCTGACCAAAGGTCCCAGCAGCCCTGTCCATTTTTAAGGTGTTACTGCAGGAGCCTTTCAGTTCGCTGCATTTGGAATCCAAAGTCTGCGGCTGCTCGATGCCAAAGCTTTGCATCCACATTTCCATAGTAAAACATTAGCTTATAAATAACAACTGGAACACACCTGGAGTGTCACTGTCCCAGTTCACAGTCTGTTACCAGAGTGGATCCTAAGCATTTTAAAGTTTTTTGTGTTTACACATTAAACCATCAGATTTTAAAGGCTGGATTTCGATTTCACCATCTTTATATTCCTGTTCCCTGTATCCTTATCTATATCAGGAAGCTGCTGAGTGTCTGCGTGGGTGTCCCATCCCCAATTTTTGCCCTACCTGGCAGCATTAAGTGAATACATTAAATAGTGATTTTAAATCCTGGGTTAGGTCCTGAATTGTCTGAGGCTTTCCAGGGTCTTCCTGTCTGCCTGTGGCATTCCCTGGATGCTGTCTCCTTGTCCTGTCAGGTCAGGCAGCACTGCTGCCTGATTATGCTTAAACCTCTTCCAGGTGCACAAAGTCTATGTGTTGATCCTCCTTTAATGGATTTCTCTCCTCCTTGTTCCTCTCTCCCTGAACTCTTTGGGGTCTGGGTGGCACCTGTTCCCTCAAAGCCATTGCATGACCAGCAGGACTAATAAAATTTGCTTATCCCCCACCACACTGGGTCATAATAATGGATAATATCCCCCTTATTGTCCCACACTGGCTGAGGTCCTCGGCAGGGTTCTTGTGGAAGGTGGTGGTGGAGTCAGACAGTCCTCACTGCTCTGAGGTGCCATTTCAGACCCTTTCCTGTCATATGGGGCTGTGGATGAGTCCTGATAGGATCCAGGGTGTTGCAGACACTCTCCTTTTCTTTCTAACGTCCCTTTAAAATTGAAATGCCAAATTCCCAGCTGATAAGGTCCATCCATCACCAGTGTTTTTAGCTCATAATTGTCGTGGAGCGGGTTTGGAGCAAGCACAGGCTGGGCTTGGGAGGTCTTTTCCAAAAGAGCACAGACACAGGCAAGTTCAGGTTGTTTTTCTGCAGACTTGGCTTTGAGCTGCCAGAGATCGAGATCTGCAAAATAAGAAATGGAGTTTGTCACGGGGGATATGTTTGAGTTAATACATCACAGAGTCTGAGTTTGGAAATGTGGGAGTTCCACTGCCAGGAATGAGCTGTCTCTAAACAGTTCCTGCTAAAGCTTCTGGTCTGTGGTATGCCTTTGTCCCAAGGACAGCATCACCAGGGTTTTCTGCTTTAAAATTAGGATCTCAAGAGACTTAGAGCTGTTGAAAGTTAAGGGTTTTTTTCTTCACTATAGAGTTGGTGCTTTTCTCTGGTGTTACAGGTACCCAGGGGTGGGCATGACTTTCTGAAAGCCACACCACTCCGAGCAGAGGCTGGGGTCAAGCCTGACCTCTGATTCCCCCTTTTCCCTGCTAGTCTGGCAGCACACCATCCCCTGGGGAGAGGATTGCCTGCGGGCTGCCTCTGCCGAGGTGCTTGTGGTGTTCCTGGAGAGCCCTGTGCACCGTGGCACTGGAGCTGGGAACATGGATTGAAGTCTGCCGTGTGCTTTGTTCCTTCCTTTCTGCTGGGCTTTGGCAAGCTCCTGCTGGAGTTAGTGATGGTGTGAATTAAACTGTGTGAATTAAATTTTTCTATTTAACGTGTGTTGCTGCCTCAAAGGGCTGAAGTGTGTCTGCATTTTGTGGCAAGTGTCACCTGCTGTCCTTGTTGCCTTCCCCTCTACTTTCCTGATAGTTGCAGCTACATTGTTGTTCAGAAAGATTTTCCTTTGGCTGGTTGAGCAGGAGATCACAAAGGAGAAGGAAAGCCCTCTGCAGGCTTGCTGGAGCATGCTTGTGATTTATGCAGAGAGAGGGACTGGGGTTCGCTGCCATCTCATTGCAAAATGCTCAGGATACAGTAAAAAGGATAAAGATGCCTTTGCTTTAAATGTGTTAGCTGTTAACAGGTGCAGTGGTAACGGATGAACTCTGTTTTCCCTTGCAGTGGTGGTGTTATGATCTACATTGACCGAATAGAAGTTGTGAATAAGCTGGCCCCGTATGCAGGTATTGCCCGTCCTGGTTCAACAAGCAGAGCTGTGACTGTCCTCACTCATCCTGTGGCAGCTCTGTCTTGGTTTGCAGGACTTCCCTTTTCCATGCCTGGAAAACTTCCCTGTTTCCATTTCCTACGTTATGTCTGTTACCCTTACGTCTCGGGGTCCTGTAGCACTGATCCCAGGTGCTTCCAGCTCAGCTCCTGAGAAAATCGCAGAGACAAAACCTGTGTAGGAGCCTCTTACCTTCTATGCTCACCAAGCCAAAGACACAGACAGCCTGTTTTGTTCAGCAGCACAGCTTAATGCAAAACTTGAGCTTTGCTGAGGCACTGGAGGGTGAATTCCTGTTGTAATTCATAGAGTCATGGAAGGGTTTTGGCTGGAAAGGACCTTCAAGATCATCTTCTTCCACCCCCTGCCGTGGGCTGGGACACCTTCCACTATGCCAGGTTGTTCCAGGCCCTGTCGCGCCGGGCCTTGGACATTTCCAGGGATGGGGCAGCCACAGCTGCTGTAGGCAACCTGTGCCAGGGCCTCACCAACTTCTCCATTAAGAATTTCTTCCATATATCTCACCTAAATTTCCCCTCTGTCAGTCCGAACCCATTCCCCTTGTCCTGTCCCTCCAGTTGCTGTTGCAGGGTCCCTCTCCAGCTTCCCTGTATCCCTTCAGACCCTGGAAGGAGCTGTGAGGTCTCCACACACCCTTCTCCTCTCCGGGCTGAGCAGCCCCAGCTCTCCCAGCCTGGATCCATAAGGGAGGTGCTCCAGCCCCATCAGCAACTTCACGGCCTCTTCTGGACCTGCTCCAACGGTTCCATGTCCTTGTTATGTGGGGGGAGAGCGGGCCAGAACTGTGCACAGGGTTCCAGGTGGGGTCTCAGCAGGAGCAGAGGGAGGGAATCCTCTCCCTTGACCTGCTGGCCACCCTCCTTTTGATGCAGGATCTGTTTGGCTTAAATAGTGGGAACGATCCTCGTTTTCACTTTACAGCAGTACCTGTTCCTGTGCATGCAGGTCCTGCTGAGGCTTTGCTGTTTCATTTGTTTATGCAGATGATAAAACAGGCCCAGGCAGTACATCTTGCCATGACTGCTCCTTGAAGTTGTGTAATCCCAGCAGCAGTTGTGGGTGTGCAGCAGGCTTTTCCCTGACAGCTGGCCAGGGCAGCTGTGGCTTTGGCTACCCGAGTCCTGAAAACCCCTGTCCCAGTGCTGCACTCCTTCCTTGACATCCCAGCACGTGTCAGTGGTGACCTGTGGTGATTCTGTCCCTTCCCCAGTGTACGACATCGTGAGGAACTACACTGCAGACTACGACAAGACCTTGATCTTCAACAAAATCCATCACGAGCTGAATCAGTTCTGCAGCGCCCATACCCTGCAGGAAGTGTACATTGAGCTGTTTGGTAAGTGGATGGCAGCTGGGAGATCCCAGCTGGGATCCCACTGGAATCTCCCTGTTCTGCTCTGGAATATCTTACAGCTGGCCCCTGGGAGCCTGTGCTGGAGTTGCAGTGTAGAATCCAGCTCCTTTTACATCCGTATGCTGCTTCCCCTGTAACTTTAGTGACTCAGGTATCTTTGTCTTTCCCCATCTGCATGTGGAAGTTTGATTTCAGTCTTTTTCCGCCTATTCTGGATGCACAAAGCAGCCACTCTGCTCTTGTGTGTGCAGTGATGCCTGGGCCTTCACTGTGACAGTGGATTTGTCTGGTTCTACTTCTGCTTTTAATCCCCTGCTCTGTTGCTGAAGTCACTTTTGTGCTTTCACAGCTTCCTTCCGGCTGTCTTTTAACAAGTGAGAGCTGGAAGGTTTTTCACAGGGAGGTAGCAGTGCTTCAGGAATTAGCACAGGTCATATTCCCCTTGGTGGAACTGTGCCCCAAAGACTGAAGAGGTTGTGTTCCTTCTTGAGTGGTTGAGCAGGGGAAAAATGGCTTAAGGAAGATAAAAGGTTGTCAGAATTTTAATATTAAGGTGCTCCAAGTCTGAGTGCTGAGAAGGGATAGACTTCTACCACAGGCTCTGAGCATTCTTTCTTGCTGAGATGCCAAAAGCCATTTGCACTTAGTTCAGATGACACAAATTCATCCATAGCTGAACTTTTCTAGTCACTAGCACATGACTCTCCTTTTGGGAATGTTTTTCAGGGGGTATAGGAAGGGAAACAATGTACTGAATGGTCTCGGGAAGCCTCTTTATCTCACACCATAGTTACCTGCTCTTTGAGGCCAGCTGGCTCTCTCCTGCTCAGGCTGTGGGGGAAAAGATGATAAACCAACCGGTCTCTCTTTTGTCCTCCAAACACAGATCAGATAGATGAGAACTTGAAGTTGGCCCTGCAGAAAGACCTCAATGTCATGGCACCAGGTCTCACTATCCAGGTGGGTTGTGGTCTCTCAATAGTGAGAGATTTTAAGAGGTGGAGAAAGACTTTTTGCCAAAGCCTTCAGTGACAGGACAAGAGACAACAGTTTTAAACTGAAAGAGGAATATTTTATGCTAAGGGTGGTAAGGCCCTGGCACAGGTTGCCCAGAGAAGCTGTGGCTGCCCCTGGATGTGTCCAAGGCCAGTTTGGATGAGGCTTGGAGCCTCTGCTCCTGGTGGGAGTGGGTTGGAATGGATGGCAGGAAATAGAAATGTAGGACACCTCTGGGAGAGTGGCCGTGCTCAGCTGTGCTACACGGGAGGATTAGGCACCGTTGTCCACGGCACTGCAGCTGGTTTTGCAAAGAGATGTCTTGGGTATTCCACTTGCATCAAAATGTTTCATTCCAAATGTGCTCCCTTCTTTCACAGGCTGTGCGTGTTACAAAACCCAAAATTCCAGAGGCCATCCGAAGAAACTTTGAGCTAATGTGAGTAGCTGGACATAAAATTGCTTTAATAAGTTTTGAGGGTGCTGCACAGGCACTGTGCTGTTGGAAAGCTCTTCCCTGGTGCTCAGGGAGTGAGAGGTGAGCTCCAGGCAGTGTGTGCTTGGCCAGGTGCACTTGTGCCTTCTGTTTTCCATTTCCATACTGAAATCAGGGCTCAGGGAGTCTTGATGTCTTGCCCGTAAGCTCCCCTCCAGGATCTCTGGGATGCCTTTGGGCAGAAGGAGATGCTGTTGGATCTCCCTTCACCTTTGGTTGAGCAAGCCCACAGGTCCCAGCCCACATTGCCCTGCTCCTCACCCTGAGGGCCTCAGACTGGACTTGCATCCAGATGTGGTCTCACCGGTGCCAGATGGAGAGGGGGATAATCCCTTCCTTTGGCCGACGCACGTGCTCATGCAGCTGCAGACAGGGCCAGTCCCCATGGCTGTGAGCAGGGAGCTGGCAGCTGGCTGGCCTCTTGTCCCCGTGGCCTCTCCTGGGATGCAGAGCTGCTCCTCATTCCCATTCCCCAGGATAACGCTTCTCCCCTTGCAGGGAGGCTGAGAAGACCAAGCTGCTGATTGCAGCCCAGAGGCAGAAGGTGGTGGAGAAGGAGGCAGAGACAGACCGGAAGAAAGCGCTCATTGGTAATGTCACCAGAGCCTCCATTCCTGCATTCCCTGCTAAGCTGGGGCAGGACATTGTCTTCCATCACTGACAGCTCCCTGAGGGAGGCACAGCCAGGCTGCACAAGCAGTTGTTTTGAACATCTGAGTGAAAAATCGCTCAGCAGCAGAGCCGGGAGCACCTCTGTCCCTCAGCAGGGACGGAGGAAATCACTCTGCTGGAAAAACCGCTTGGGCTTGGAGCTCCATGTGCCCATGCCAGAGGGATCACACTTGTAAATGCGATGTCAGCTCTGCAGACATCAGCACTGCGTTTTCTTCTTGTAACTTCGCTGCTTGGAGTACAGACTGGCACTGAGTGGGAAGGGAGGGAGCAGGGAACCAACTCCTGGTGTGGCAGATCCTGCAGCCAGGTGCTGGGGTCAGGGTGCTGGTGCTCAAGCCCTGAGAAGCAAATTTCCCAGCGGAGCCCGTTGTGATTGCAGAGGCAGAGAAGGCTGCACAGGTGGCCAGGATTCACTACCAACAGAAGATCATGGAGAAGGAAACGGAGAAGCGGATTTCTGAGATTGAAGGTAACCACACTGCTGGGGCTGTCTGCTGGCTGGGGGCGGTGGCAGGTAGAGGAACCTCAGACCTGCAGCAGTCATCAAGGGTGCTGCAGGGGTGCAGGGTTGTGCACTGGGATCCTTCCTGTGTGTGGAACTCTGCAGGAAGCTGCGGGGCAGTGCCGGGTCAGCTGGTTGCACTGCCGGGTCACCTGGTCCCCGTGGGATGAGGGCTCAGGTGCTCAGTGTGATGGGGGCATTCATTTCCCTAATGCTTTCTTTCCTGTCCCTCCTCCGCTGCTGTGTTAGATGCTGCATTCCTGGCAAGGGAGAAGGCAAAAGCTGATGCAGAGTACTACACTGCTCGGAAGCTGGCTGACTCCAACAAGGTGAGCACTGGGAAGCTGGTCACTCACTCCTTTCCTCCGTGCAGGAGATCAGCTTCAGATGGGCAGCACTGGAAAAACACATGATTTAATAGCCCACAAACCAGGAGGCAGCTGCCTGACATGAAACCTGGTGCTGCAGGGCCCAGAAAGTTGTATCTTAGAGTGTGTGGTTGCTGTTTTTTGTAGCTGAAGCTGACCCCTGAGTATCTGGAACTGATGAAGTACCAGGCGATAGCTGCCAACAGCAAGCTCTACTTTGGCGACCGCATCCCTGGCGTGTTCCTGGATTCCTGTGCCTTCCAGCAAGCCAACCTGAGGACTGCCCATGAAACCAGCCTTCCTGCACAGGAAGCCCCGGAGACCTCTGGAGAAAGCTCCCTCAGAGGCGAGGAGAGCACTGGCTGAGGGAGGCAGGAGGGAACCCGGTGTAGCTCAGCAGCGAGCCCGGCTGTGACCGGGGACGAGGCCCTGTGCCGGTGGGGCGGATGCAGCACATGCCTGGACATCTTGTGTATAGGTGGCAGTTGGGTTGATTTTCTTCTGGCAACACATTGCAAGGGCTCTGCCTCTTCCGTTTCTCCCCCTATTAAATTGGTGCTTCCAAAGGAGGGATAATCCTGTACTAACATACCTATACTGGAATATTAAACGACAGACAGCAGGAAAGCCTCCCGGGGTAGGTGCAGTTATTTAGCAGGCATTCCTCTGGAGGAAAGAGATGTGGCTTTGGGTGCTGTGTTGCTGCACACTGGTCATTGCCCAGCACTCCTGGCTGAGGCTGAGTGAAGAGGAGGTTCCCCTCGTCCCGCCGCTGAAGCTTCGCTTGGTGAAGGTTTCTGCTGACGCTGTCTCGCTCTCCTCAAGGACTCCAGTGGAGTGGACTCTCCTTGGCCAGTGTGTTCCTGCTCAGGGTGAGGAGTGGTTTGGTGTGGAATAGGTTTTTGGAGTAGGATCCGCATGGCCATAATATTCCTGTAGACAGCAGTGCTAGATAACGACTTGGAGGAGGCGATCTCTGAAGGGATTCTGCAACCCCCCCCTCTCCAAGCAAGAGCCTCGCACTGGCTGCCTGGGACTGACTGTGATGTTCCTGCTGGATGGCTGAGTCTCGTTGCCTCCTCAACCAGATTTCAGGAGCACCTCGGAGCAGCTGGTTGGGAACAGAGCCTGGCAAGTCTTTGCTCAGATTCCAGCTCCCTGTAAGTCATTCACCAGGGAAAGGGGGCTGAATTTCCACCGCTCTGCCGTGCTGGCAAAGCGAAGGGGAAGAGAAGAGTGGAAGGACCCTGCTGTGCAGATCAGATGTTTGACGCTTCAGCTGCAAAGTAGGTGAGGCGTCGCTGCTCCTCCGTGCAAAATCCACTGCTCCAGAAAGTGGGGCCTGCTTTGTATGTCCTTGAACAGCTGTGGCAAGGAGTGTGTCCCTGGTCCTCTCATCCCTGGCCAGGCTTGCTGGCAGGCAGATCTTCTGTCCTGATCTGCATTGTGATATATCCGACCCTGCTCCTGGTGTGCCATGGCAGGGGGAGGGAGAGATGTGCTCGGGGAGGGGGGAATCTGCTGGGACAGCCTGCTTTCTGCTTTTCCTCCTTCCTCCCCTCTGCTTGTGAGGATGTGCTTGCTTCTAGCACCTGCTCCTCGTCGTGTTCCCTGAGGATCTGGGGTGCAATGGCTGGGGAAGCAGCTGGCACGAGCTGGAATGCCGTTCTCCAGCTGGGAGCACCCCAGCACTGCCTGCTGCATGTTCAGAGACCTGTGCTCCTCTGCCAGCCAGGTCACCTGTGCATCCCTCCTGCTGTCCTGTCCTCCAGAGCAGCCAGTCCACCCTGGGAGAGGCTGGGGGGTGGCGATGACACTCCAGGCACCCGACCTGTTGAGATCTTCTGTCCCTGGCACCATCTGCAGCCTCATGGCAAGGGGAGGGATGTTTTTAGCTGCTGCCATTGAGAATCGTTCAACCCAAAACAGCTTTTCCTGTGCTGGTGTCCCCAGAGGAGGTGTGTGGGCTCGGGCTTTGCAGTGCTGTGTCCCCAGGCTGTGTGGCTGGGCTTCAGGGATGGCAGTGTGTTCCACAGGGAAGTTCAGTAACACACGGTGCCTTCTGCTTCTCAGCTCCTGCCCTGGCTGCCTCTCCTCCGCCTCTAGGGCAGAGCAGGGTTGTATCGGCCCTGCCCCTTCTGCAGGGTCTAAGACATAACTGTGGGACTTTGCAGCAGTTTCGGGTGGTCTTTGCTGTCCTCCACCTGCCTGCAAACTCCCAAGGCTCAGCTGATGCTCTGCTGCTCCAGGATACCAACTCCTCTTCCAACTCAGCCATGGCAGGAGCCAGGGACCCGGGCAGGAGGGCGGAGAGGGGGTGGCAGTGTGTTTCGCAGTGTTTGAAATGTCTCCTGGAAATGCTGCTTGGTTTGCAGGGTCCCCTTTTTCCTGTGGGATGGGCTTTGAGGAAGCAGTGTAGTCTCACCTCTGCCCTGCCGCCTCCTCAGTGTTGCAGCAGGCAGACACAGCCTCTCCTCACCCCGGCAGCACGGGCTTTGGTTGGATTTTGGGATGAGGGCAGGCTTTACAGGCTAGAAGCACTGCTGGAGGGAATGCTGGCAGAGATGCAGTCTCCATGATTTTCTTCACGTGTTACTGGGGTTGGACACACTGGGCATCAGGAATGGCTGGACAGGGAAGGTTCTGCCAGCCTGGAAGTGACAAGGGCACGAGGAGAACTGCTGGGAGCAATGACCAGGCAGGTCTCACCTCTCCTGCAGTGATTGGAGCACGATGTCCATGCAGGGAGCAGGAAAGCCTTCCAGGCCTCTGCAGAAGTGCTGTTTCCCTTCGGATCCAAGCCTTGCTATGCCTCCCTGTGCCGTCCGGGCGGGTGCATGACTTTGCCTTAAGTGGTTGTCACTGGCTCAGTGTCCCTCTGTACGCATCAGCCACCTCCCCTGTGGTCTGAGGGCCCCCAGGGGATGCTCCCGCGCTCCCAGGTCCTGCAGCAGCATGTGTGATGCTCAGTGCCTTCTGCAGCAGCCTCCTCCACCCCTCCCTGCTTCCCTGGCCACCGCTGCAGCAGCCCCGGCGTGTGCAGTAGGGGATGGCCACGGCTTTGGAACCTTGGCGTGGGCTGTGCTGCCCTCTGAGCCCCAGCTGTGAGCAGGGACACGGCTGCAGTTGGGATTTTGGGGTTGAACTGGCTTTTCTCTCTGCTCCCATGGCCTGCGTGGGCCTGTGACTAAAGGGGTCTGCCCCTGGATGCGCATCTCCTTAAGGAAACACGATACATACGATCAGGTTTACATTCACAGTGTTAAGTTCTTTTGATAAAGCAGAATAAAATTATTTTGTTACCATTTTTTGGAATGGTTTTATGTGTCCTAGGGCTGGTGGCACATGAAGTGGGGGACCCCTCTACCTGTCACCCTGCAGCAGCACTGCATGGCGTGGATATCCTCAGCCGCAGCGCCTGCCACCCTGGGAGCCCCGTGAGGAATCTGCTCAAAGTAGGCCACAGCCAGGATGGTGCTGAGCATGAGACTCCCTGCAGCATCCTGCAGCCCCTGGGGCAGCTTGGCTCTGCGTGGCTGGCAAAATGTGCTGCAGTTTGGCCCCAGTGGCTCTGGCACCGGATTGGGGAGCTCAGCTCCAGCCCTTCTCCCCCTTCCCTGATCCCCGCACAGCTCCCTGCCTGCTGCCACCCCGCTGTCCCCTCCTGCCCAGACACACCTCATGACACTTCTACCTTCAGTCTTTATTGGTATAAAAGCCTTGAACCTAAATTATATCAAAAAATGGGAGGCCTGGTTTTACAGCAAGTGGCTCAAAATGGTCACATAAAGGTCATAAATAAATGGCTGCAGTAAAAAGGCTCCAAGGGAATTCCCTTTTGAACAGTAACTCAAGGAATGACTCCAGAGATAAAAGCCCCGTGGGGAGGCCAAGCCCAGCTTGGACCTGCCACAGGCCCTGGCGACATTCCCCCCGTGTGATGTCCCCAGCCAGGGCGGTGTTCCTGGGGTATGGTCCCCACAGAGCAGTGATGCCAGGAGCTCCTCTCCGCAGCCCCAGCAGGCAAGGGCAGGAGGAGCAGGACACATTCAGGACGTCGGGAGAGAAGGCAGCAGCTCCCAGGGCACAGGAGAGCCTGGGCCAATGTGGGGGAGTCCTCCAAACCGGAGTTGGCATTGTCCCCGCTCCTGGTTTCCTTGGGAAGCCCCGGCTGACGGCTTCCCCCGGGACACCCACGAGGCTGCCGAGTCCATTAAGGCACAACTCGAGCATCTGTAAACACTGGTGCCCACCCCGAGCAGGGGCCGAGGGTCCAGCCAGCAATTCAAGTAAGGGTGGAAGTGAGAGGATGGCTGCCCAGCTGTGCCACCCATCCAGCTGTGCCACTCCTCGGCCGGCCGCGGTGGAGGATGGAGCATCCTTGGTCACCTCCTGGCTGGGGGCGGCTTCAGGGCCACCTTCGGCGGGGGACACCGCTGAAAGGGTGTCGGTGGGAGGGAACGTCCCTCGCCGTGGCTCGGCACTTTGCTCTTCCGTGCTGGGAGAGGTTTGCTGGGCGGCTTCGGCTTCGCCTGGCGGGAGGAGAGACCCGACTGCCTCACCTGGGCACCCAGGAGGGACCCGGCGAGGGGCAGGGAGTGGAGGAAGGGACCCCCAAGCCACCAGCCTGGGCCACCCCACGGATATGCCCCGCACGGGTGGGGCCGGGGCCGCCGGGGAGGGGTGGTTACCTGCGGGAGCCATCCCGGAGGGGACAGAGGTGTCACCTGGGGGCTGGGAGCCGATGGCTGCAGGGTCAGCACCGGGCTGTGGGCCCGGGCCGCCCGCGGGGCCGCCGTGCTGCTGAGCAGGCTGGGCTGGCCGATGTCCCGGCGGGACAGCTGGCGGCGGCCCGGCCGCGTCCGGCCGCCCTCCTGGAACAGCGGGTTGGCGAGGCCTGAGGGAGTCCCGCTGCAGCTCCTGTGGGACACAGGGACGATGTGGGGGTGCTCCGGGCGCCCCTCGAACTCAGCCGCGAGCAGCGGGGACGGGAATTACCCTTTGTGGAAGCTCCGCGCCGCCCTGGTCCTGAGGAGCACCACGCCGCTGCCCAGCCCGACGCCGGCCAGGGCCAGCACGGCCAGCACGGCGGCCAGCACCACGCTGCTGCTCCCTGTGGGGACCGAACCGGGCGTTCGGGGACGGAGCTGCACCTCCCAGCCGGTGCCAGCCCCCTCCCCAGGCTCCCTCCTCGGGACACGCGTCGGGATGAGGGGACCGTACCTGTGGCTATCCCTGAAATCTCCTGCTCGCAGTAGGGCGCTGCCCAGCCGGGGTCGCAGTGGCATTCCCGCCTGTGGTTGCACACCTGGGAGGAGGGGGGAGAGCGTCAGGGTGGTGCCCGTGCCGCCGGGGCCCGCAGCAGCTCCGGGACGGGGGGGATCCCACCGCGTACCCCGTGGTTGTTGCACTTGGCCGAGCAGTTCTTGTCGCCGTAGACCAGGAGGTTCTGGCAGCGCCCGGCGTAGCAGACCTAGGGGCAGGCAGGGGGGCTCTCAGGCTGCCCCAGGGCCGGCGCTCGCCCTCCCCCGGCCCCGCACGGCCCCGGCACGGCTCTCACCATCTCCTCCCCGCACTTGGCTCCGGTGGGCACCAGCCGCAGCTCGGCCGCCTCGCCGGCGTCGCTGCCCGCGATCACCGCCTTGCACTTGAAGCGGCCGAAGTAGTAGCCGAAGGAGTAGTAGCCGCTGCCGAGGATGGGCTGGGTGTTGTCGCTCAGGCACAGCAGCGTGCCGCACTTCACATCCCTGCGGGACACGCAGCCGTGAGCGCCAGCGGGCTCGGGAGCTCGGCCGGGCTGGGCCATCCCCCCGCACCCCCCGTCCTTACTTGGGGCTGCAGGGCTGCTTCCCGTACTCGGTGAGGCAGTGCAGGTGAACGTGCTGCTCGCTGTTGTGCTTGAAGCAGACGTCGGGAGCCACCTGCGCCTCTGCGGGACACACGGAAAGGGTCACGCGGAGCCGCAGCCCGCAGCGAGACGGCGCCGGTGGCCGCGCTTTAGGATCGGCAGCGCCGCAGCTCGGAACGCAGCAAGGGACCACAGCCGGGCCCGGGGGGCTCCAGGCACATCCCGCAGCAGGGAAGGAGCCTTACCTGCGCCCCAGAGCGCCCGGCACTGCTCGCCGTGCGAAGGGCAGGCTCCGTTGTAGCAGTAGCCGCTGCCGTGCTGGCAGGAGATGCCGTTCTCCTGGAAGACGTCCTCCGGGCACTCGGCGCTGAGGCCGCTGCAGTGCTCGGCAAGGTCGCAGTCGTTCTTGCTGGCCCGGCAGAGCGCACCTGCAGCCTTCACCTGCGCGGAAAACAGGGATGTCAGCACTGCCTGGATGCCCCCACATCTCCAGACACCACAGCACAGCACAGCAACAGCCTGGTCTGGGAAACGTCTCCCAGCATCCCGTGGATCCAGACACTGACACTCTGTTACTGACTGAGCTACTGCACAGCACAGGGACTCCTCCAGGGCTTGGACCAGCTCCTCCCCTACTTAAGTACCCGCCGAGCTGGTCCCCTGTGGACGGCAGTACCTTGCAGTCCTGGCAGCATTCCCCTCGGGCACACTCGGCTCCCTCTCTCAGCTGGCACGTAGTGGCATTGCAGCAGCGGTCAGAGCACTCCTGCAAGACAGGGACGGACTGAAACTCTCCTGGAGCTCCCTGAAGGACCCTTTCCTTCCTTTCTGAGGGGACCAGGTTGCCATGTCACCAGGTGCCCACAGCAGTGTAGCTGCCATGGGCTGAACCACAGGCCAAAATCACAACAAGATCCCAAATGGGGACCATTCTTGCTGCCTCTTTATTCCCATTACCAGCACCAAACCAAATGACCAGAAGGGACTTTTTCAGAAGATGGAGCCTGAGCTGGGCCCCTTTGCACATCTCCAGGAAGGAGAAAACGTGAGGTTTTCTGTGCTCCCTGCATCAGGGGAACATTCATTCAGGTCCTAGCACAGGGCTGTGACCAGGGATTTATGCCAGAGGCATTGCCTGTCTGTTTGTCTCAATTCCCCCCTGTGACGGGCTGGTAGGGATGAGAAACAGCTGAGCACAGCTCTTGAAAGAACAACATGCCCCGATGTCCCCTCCTGGGTCACCTCTTTGGAGGACATGGGAGGATGTCCATCTTTCCTGGGCTAAAATCACAGCCAGCTACATGAAGCGGGGCACACACGAATATTCTCCGCGAGTTATTCTTTGGCAGAAGCATCAGGAGCACAAGGAGAGAGTCTGACGGACAGATCTCAGACTCCTGCTGCCCACCCTCCTTCCCAGCCTTTTGGAGAGCATCCCCACCTCCGGCGTGCCGCAGTCACACTGCTCTCCCCGCTCCACAAACTGGTTCCCGCACACGGGCCCCCCGTACAGCTCATCCGCGCGGGGGGCGTTCAGCAGGCAGCTGGTCCGGGGGTCCCCCAGGAACTGCCACATGTCCTGCTCGCTGCACCGGCTGAAGAGCTTGGGGTAAACCAGCCTGGAGGGGCACAAAACCAGGTGGTCATGAGCAGAGAGCCCAGCGGGAAGCTGGAGGGCCACTGACAGGCTCAGAGGCACCTGCCGTGGGGTGGGGTGGGGTGGAATGTCCGCCCAGACCTGACCATCTCACTGGTTTCACCCCCACCAGGATACTGCCAGAGGACACCTCGACGTGTCTGCTGCCCAGAGATGTCCCCCTGCCTCCTTCACTCACCCAACGCTCCCCGCCATGACACATCCCCCGTCAGCTTTGGAGACAGGGCAGCGGCAGCCGGCGACGTCTTCATCGTGAGACATGCCCAGGTTGTGCCCCATCTCGTGAGCCATGGTGGAGGCAGCGCCGATGGGGTTCGCGCTGTGATCCTGCAGGACAAGGAGCCCTTGTGGTTTTAACGCCCTTGTGGTTTCTCCACGGCTCCTCCACGGGGCCGCTGGGGCTCTGCAAGGTGTCTCCTGAGGCTGCCATGCTCAGGGAAGGGAAGATGCAAGCTGGATGTGGTCCCACGGCCCCTGAAGAACCCCAGACTGGTCTCTCAGGGCTGTCAGTGAGCTTAGACAAAGGGGCTGCTCCAAAAAGTGATGCTTTGTGGTGGGTCTGGGAGGCCACAGGTCCCACAGCCAGCCTCTGCTGCTCCTGGGGAGGGATGAGGAGCACAGCCAGTCCCAGCCACCTGACAGCCTCCTAAAATCCCAGTTCCTGTGTCCATGGAGCTTCTCTGGGAACCTTTTTAAGTGTACCAAAGGTACCACAGGTACTCAGCTGGGTGTTCACAGCCCCAGCGCTTCTCTGGGGGTCAGTCACTTCGGGGGCAGAGATGCCAGGGACCAAATCCAGCCTTAAGGCTGCAGAGGCGGAAAGCTGGGGACCAGTGGTGGAGGGAGCGGCTCTGGAAGACGCAGTGCAGGGAGGGCAGAGCACAGGGCTCACCTGGTTGACGCCGCCCGAGTCCCTGGTGCACATCACCAGCTTCTTGGCCAGCCCCACGGTGTTGCCGTGGAAGTCGACGCCCCTGTGGGATTGAGATGCCACAAATGCCACGTGCCCTGGGCGGTGGCAGGGCTGGGAGGGTGGCGAGGTGGTGGCCCCCCGTCCTTACGTGATCAGCTGGGCGTTGTCGTGGGGCTTCTTCCGCAGCAGCTCCGACTCCCGCCAGTGCAGGAAGTTGTCCAGTGTCACCTCCGGGTTGGGGCTGACCGTGATTTTGTCCCTGTGGTTCCACACCTCCAGGCCAATCAAGGCCACCCGCAGGCGAAGGGGCTGGTAGAGCTGGGGAGGGACACAGCCCAGAGAGAGCCTGGATTTGGGCTGCAGCAGCAGAGGGGAGGTCCCACCTGCCCTGGGGGACTGCAGGTGAGCCCAGGACTCTCCTCGCTGGGCAGTATCAGCTCTGTCACCCTCAATAAATAACACAAACTGGGCTGACCATGCAGACAGGATTCCCTCCAGGACCTCTGGGCTCCCTTTTGGCTGGTGCAGGCTGGGATGCTGCTCGCACACAGCTAACCAGCAAGTCAGGCTGAAGCAAAGCCATCACAAAATCTACCATGGTCCAATGTGTCTCTCCCTTTGTCAGCAGCCGCTCCAGCCTGACAGTGGCCATGGGACATGCTCCCAGGGGTTACAGGACAAAATTTCCCTTCCTTTATGGACAGAGCTGAGCCACTTGCCGTGCCCACACTGCACGTGAGGTTGGCCAGGGGATGTGGTCACCTGCAGCAGCCCCCTGTGGGCCTGAGATCGGCTCCAGCTCCACCACCCCACCCACGCCGACCTCTCTGCCACCTCCTGTGTGCCCACACTGGAGCTGGGAGGGCAGGTCCAGAGCCCTGGGCTCACCTTGTCCACATGGTTCACGATTTCCTTCATGCGGTTCTGCACGGTGCGCAGGTCCTTGTGCTTCCTGAACTATGGGAAGGACACAGAGAGATTTCCAGGGTGGCTTTGAGCTCCTCACTGCAGGGCAGGGCAGCAAACCCACAGGCACCAGTTCGCCCCACTTTACCTCCTGGTTGTCCGCGACCAGGACCAGCTCCACGTACCGGGGACCTTTTTGTATCGGACC
This sequence comes from Callaeas wilsoni, assembly GCA_013398955.1. Classification (NCBI taxonomy): domain Eukaryota; kingdom Metazoa; phylum Chordata; class Aves; order Passeriformes; family Callaeidae; genus Callaeas; species Callaeas wilsoni. Next base: position 1,201 of record VWPU01013932.1, on the reverse strand, counting down.
TGATTTCTGAAAGGGAAGAGGAAAGCGGAGTTCAGCTTGCAGCTTGCCGAGCCAGGCAGCTGAACCTCCCACGGGATATGTCGGATCCTGGAGGATCTTCCAAGGTTAGCAGGTCTCCTAGCTCGGCTCTGGGATGTTGTTTTGCTGGGCTTCAGACTTCTTCCAGCTTGCATGCTGGAAAACCCAAGCCTGCTGCTGGGATAACACACCAGGCTCTGCAGGCATCACCGAGCTCATGGGGTGGGAGGATGCTCCTGCTAATGGCACAGGATCCGAGGGCCTGTTCCCACCAGAAGCCACCTGCGTTGTGGCACCCAACCACCAGAACGTGGGAGAGGGGCATCGCCAAGAGGCACGGAACGCTCCCACTCCTCCCGGGATTTCACAGGACACCCCGGCTCAGGAAGGAGCAGCAGTGCAATCCCTACCCAGCGGTAGAGCTTCATGGCTGCAGGAATTTTGGGCTCGCGGTCGTACTCCAGGGTGGCCCTGGGCTCCCGGCAGGTGCCACGCTTTCCCCGCAGGTGAGCTGCTCGGTACACCGCGTGCCGGCCGGCCACAGCCCCCTCCAGCGGCTCCAGCAGAAAGGTGGTCTCATTCACTCGGAAAAACCCGCTGGAGAGAGAGAGGGCAGGCGTCAGGCTGGGGAGACAGGCAGGACACGGACGGACCCTACACACACCCCTGAAAGTGCCTGTGGTATGTGCCCCATCCCTGGAAGTGTTCAAGGCCAGGTTGGAGCAACCTGGTCTAGTGGAAGGTGTCCCTGCCCATGGCATGGGGTGGGACTTGAGGAGCTTTAAGGTCTCTTCCAGCCCAAACCACTCCGGGATTCTGGGATTCTATAAAAATACAGCTGCCAAACTGGCTGCTGGGCTGAGAGTGGGCAAGCTGTGGCACGGCACCCACAGCACAGGGAGCATCTGGTACTTTAGGCAGCAGGAATGTCCTGGGGTTCAGCAGCTGATCCATTCAGGATGGATCCAGCGAGGGCACTGCTGCCCGGAGCTCCTGTGGGGTCAGGTCTCCACTCTCACCCCATTGCCGTGAGTCAGCCCCCTAAAAGTGCCGTGCTCCTTTCCTGCCAGGCACCCAGCCAGGGTCAGCACCTCCAGCAGGAAGAGGGATGTCATCTTCCCTTCCGCAGGGGAAAGCCGAGCTCTCACTCCATCGGCACGGCCGGGGCTCGGTCACTCCGGCT
>VWPU01013927.1:0-47957 GCA_013398955.1 Callaeas wilsoni | reverse complement strand
GTACGTGAGTAGGTGTGTGCACACGCCGGGCTCTCTCGTACCCCCACACACATTCAGGAGTGCGTTCCTTTTGCAGCGCGCCGGGCCAGCAGAGCGGGGAGCAGAAGCGGATCCCTCGGACACCCGGCTCGTGTCCCGGTCTCCCCCGCCGCTCCCAGGACACGCTGCTGAGTTTTCGGGAGAAGGCCCGGGGCCCCCGGCTCCCGATCCGCCCCGGCTGTCCAAACCCCAGCAGGTCGGGAGTTACCGGCAGCCACCTGTGGAACGCCCAGAAGGCCGGAGCTGGAGCACGGAGCCCCAGATCACACCGCTCCGAGGATGCGGCCCGAAGCCTTACCTCCCTCCGCTCAGGGTGCTTCTGAGCTCCCCCCTTCGCTGCTCAGGAACCTCATTTACCCACAAACATCAGCCGGGAACCGAGGAGCACGCATTAACAAGTAACCGCTATTTTGCAGCTGCTGACCCACACGCCGAGTGCTCCATCCGTGCACGAGAAGGCTGCCAAGGTGGCCAGAGGGATGGAGCATCTCCCCTGTGAGGAAAGGCTGGGAGAACTGGGGTTGTTCGCCTGGAGAAGGGAAGGCCCCAGGGTGACCTAATTGCAGCCTTCCGGTGCCTCAGGGGAGCCGACAAGAAAGATGGAGAGAGACTTTTTCCAAGGGCCTGGAGTGCCAGGACAAGGGGAATGGCTTCCCACTGCCAGAGGGCAGGGTCAGATGGGATATTGGGGAGGAATTGTTCCCTGGGAGGGTGGGCAGGCCCTGGCTCAGGGTGCCCAGAGCAGCTGTGGCTGCCCCTGGATCCCCGGCAGTGCCCAAGGCCAGGTTGGACACTGGGGCTTGGAGCAACCTGGGACAGTGGGAGATGTCCCTGCCCATGGCAGGGGATTGGAATGAGGTGACTTTTAAGGTTCTGTCCAACCCAAATCATTTTGTGATTCTATGATTCCAGGACTCTGGACTAGTCCAGAAGACCAGCAATCCATCATGACTACATTGAGTGAGATCCACCTGCAACCTCTGCCTTTCAGACCCCTTGTTCCTTTCCCAGACAGGCTTTTAGGATGTCCTTCAGAAGGCTCTGAACCTGATCACTTGGTCACAGGCTGTGCCCCTCAGAGCTCTATGGATACCGGGTCTCTGAGTCGAGACACCGTGCCCAAACACCATTGCCCCAGCTTCTGCCTTCCACCCTGAAGGAGTTAAGCAGAATTTACAGCATTTTAAACTTATATTACTCACTTGTATTGAATTATTCTTGGATCAGATATTAAATGGAGATTTTCCATATAATATCTGTCACAGATGGAAAAAACCCCATCATCTATGGATGAGTGTAATCCATTCATTGGTTTACGGATACAGCCCTCTCCAGGGATTGTCAGAAATAAACACGATGTCCCTGTTTGCTGGATTTTTGCATTTGGATTGCTGAGCTAGCTGAAAAAATGTGTGAAATCGCATGAAAGCCGACAGCTCCCTATTGACTCGGCATACGAACAAGCTCCCATGTGTTATTTATTCCAGCAAGCCCATGGACTGTGGCGTGTACATGAAACGCAAGCCCGCTCTGAAATTCGAGGGGATAATAATCAATAATGCTTTGTTTGGAACGCAGCTTTCATCTGCAGAGCCCGGAGCGGTGGCAGGGAGCTGGGGAGAGAAGGGAGGGGCAGAAGCACAGACCCTCACTCGAAAGACAGAGCTGGAACCAGTCCTGCACCCAGCAAACCCCAGGGACAAGCTGCCTGCTGACAAGGCACCTTTGGCATCTCACACATGCTAAATCCATGGATTTTTGTTTGTTTGCTTGTTTTTTAACTAAACGATCTCTGCCAGAGCAGCTTTCCAGTTACCTGCAAGGATAAACTGCAGTGGTTAAAAACTACTTGTTCTTTTGGGAATTCCTGGGAGGAATTAGGGATATCAGTGTGCCCAAAGCAGGGGTACAGCGAGATGGGAAAAGCCAAGCCTATTTCCAGCCCTTGCTTTGATTCCTGAGCACGGGGTTTGCTGCAGCATCCTCTTGCCGGGCTGGTGCCACCGCGTCCCCGGCGGTCACCCCGGACGGGCTCACCCCGCTCCCTCGGAAGCGCTGCCTCGTGCTGAGCAGCGTGGCACGGCTCCAGGACAGCATCACCCTCACCACACAGCTACCACTCACTCGGGGATAATTAGTATTTCCCCCATCTGCTAGATGAGCTTGGGGAGGGGAGGCAGGGGAGCGCTGCCAGGGTGTGCTTAACTCTTCCATCCTCAGGCGTTTCGCTGCCGCTCCTCTCTCCCCGGCTCGTGGCAATCCCAGCTGGAGACTCAGGAGGTCTGGGAAAGGTGGCTGGATCCTGCCTCCCACCTGAGCCACTGAGGGGCTGTGGGAAGGGGAAGGGTCTGTCCTGCTCCCGCGGGGGCCACCGCCAAATCCCTGCGATTCCCTGTGCGTGGCAAAGCACCCGCGGCTGTGCCCACCACGGGCAGCCTCCAGGCGAGCAGGTTTGGGCTCCTCGGCTGCAAAGCCCCTCCCCACCCGGCCCCTCCAGCCCTCCCCAGCCAAGGTAGGGGCCATTGTGCCCGGGACAGAGTGTGGGCACGGCTTGGAACGGGGCGTTGTGTCCAGGAGACAAAGGAGGATGTTAACAACTGCAGCCCAAAGGCAGATGCAGGATTAGTGCTGCTCCCGGCAGCAGACTCCTTTCCTGCATTAAAGTCAACACATCACCCAACACTTACTTCCCACCTTCCCTGGGGTGGCCAGAGAGCTCCCTTTCTAAGGTTAATGCCTCCTCCTCCCCCAACACCCTGAAAGAAACAGGATATTTCCTAGCTAATTTGTATGTGTCTAATTTTCATATCAACAAGGCAAAGTCATGATTTGAGGCTTTTTCAGCTTTGCTTTCTTTCTCACCACAATCCTGCTCTTACTGAATCTGTTTCCATTCCTCCGCTCCTTTCCCAGATTTCAGTATCCACAGGTTTCTGGGTTAACAACAAAATAACACAGGCTGGAACTTGCTCGGATGACTTTTTTTTATTAATTATTTTTATTTTCTTGCTTGGAAAACCTTTTCCCCTCTCTTTCACCCTCCCCGCCAGGGAGTTCAAAGGGACATGTTCGCAAACAGGGGCAGGGCAGCGCTCTCCACACCCACACTTGCCACCTTGAGGGAGGGAGCGGCACGAAAACTCGCTGGTGAACATTTGTGCAAATATTCATTTGGCATCTGCTAATGTCAAGTCTGGCTGGATTGGGGCTTGGAGCTGCAGAAAAGCATAAATGAGTCAGGCAGACAGCAAAAGCCGAGCTCTTCGTTATGCAAACAGGAGCCTCTCACAGCAGCTCTTGTGCACAGAGAAGGGGCTCCTGCTCCTCATCATTTCTGTCGTGCTTTGTCCTGCCCTTTGGCTACCATGACTTTTCTCGTGCAAGACGCTGGTGTGCTAAAGCCGGACAAACGTCCAGCCCCAGAAAGCACAGCCTCAATAACCCCGGGCCGATGTGGAGAGCTCAGCAGCCACGGGCAGCGGCAGCGGCAGGAACGGGGGCTGCTCTCGCTCCTGCCCTCATTGCTCTTCTTCTTTATGGCTGTTACTGCCGCATATCCCTGCGCAGGGCTGAGCTCCTGGGAGGCACGCGGAGCTCCACGAGCCTTCGGCCTGCCAGCTCCCTGGCTACGGCAAACAAAGCAGAGCAGGTAGCGAGGGAGGGCTCCCTGCCAGCACAAGCAAAATGTTCAAACAAGGGCAAATAACCCACTTGCCCAACACTAACGGGCCAGGTCGTGTGGCGTGGTAGTGAAGTGTCCACACGTAAAAACAGACCCAGGCCTAAAGGTTGGAGTCAGTTCCCATTCATTTACCTGGTGACAAACCTCCCCCGAAATCAGCAGGACCTTGTGGGCACAGTTGAGCTCCCACAGCCACAGGAGGGTTTTCACTGCAGGAACTTTATCCCTCCGGTGTGAATTCAGCAGCACCAATGCAGTGGCTCAGGGCCCACACAATCTATAATTTAGTAGCAAATTAAACAAGGAGCGGGATTGCATCCTGGAAGTGATGCCTCCAGCACTGAGCACACGGAGCCTGGGAAGGAGATCACAGCACACCTTACTCTGGGGCTTGGGATGCAGACTGGTCACGAACGCTTCAATGGCAAGAGCTGGATCGGCCGTGCCAGCATCGCCCTGGTTCCCCCAACAGCTGACCTCCTCCCTGTCCCCTGCCCTGGCTCAGCGCTGCCCTGCCAGGGCGGCACAGGGCTGGGGGCAGGAGGAGAGGGCCTGGCACTGCACCGTTAACCATGGGGAAATTCAACACTGCCAATTCAAGAATTGAATAATCGATGTCAGAGCCGACTGGAAATCTCCACACATTTACAGATAAGCAAAAATTTTGCATTGAAAGAAGCCTGTATTTTTGTCAAAAGCAGAAAACCTGGGACCTGAAATGCATTCTTTTCACATTTCAATATTTCTAGATTTTGTTTCTAGGCTGGAAAAAGACAAAGAACTTTCTAAGAAAAAAAAAAGCCTGGTTAAAAAATGCAAAACTTAATCCTTTTCCTTTAGCTGTACTTTCCAAGGCACAAAGGACAAAATTCCCAGTCATATTTCACCAGACCCCTTGCTGATTCCTGATTTATTGTTTAGTCCTTGTTTAATCATCCCAGTCCAACCCCAGATTCAGCATGGCCTTGGTGAAGGTGTCTGCTGAGGTGGTGCCAGGACCAGGCACAAGTGAGGGTGTCCCTGTGTGCCCCAGGCCCGTGGTCACTGGTGCCCGGTGGGGTGGGAGCCTCTCCAGGGCCCCAGCTGCACCCCCGTTCTCGCCTGGGTCACACCACAGTCAGCAGCAGAAAGGGCTCCTGACTCTCCCAGCAGCTCCCACCGAGTCTGGCTCCCTCCTTGTTCCTTTGAATGGCTTCCCACTGCCAGAGGGCAGGGTTAGATTGGATATAAGGAGGAAATTCTTCCCTGGGAGGGTGGGGAGGCCCTGGCACAGGGTGCCCAGAGCAGCTGTGGCTGCCCCTGGCTCCCTGGCAGTGCCCAAGGCCAGGCTGGATGGGGCTTGGAGCAGCCTGGGACAGTGGGAAGTGTCCCTGCCCATAGCAGGGGTGGGACTGGATGGGCTTTAATAACTGAACCAGTCTGTGATTCTGTGACACATCCCAGCCGGAGAAACCCTGGGAGAAGACCTGAGCTCCTCCAGGGTGGTACAGTGTAGCTGTAGGTGTTGGTTGTAGGTGCTGGTGCAGGTGTAGGTGCCCAGCCAAGAGCAAAGGCTCGTTCCTTAACGATGCAAAGAGCTGATGAGTCCAGGGAGCAGCACAGGCAGGTGAGTCGGGTCTCCTGCTTTCACCTTTGCACCCACAGCCTGAGCAGTGATCCCTGGATCCCCACCAGCATCCCTCCCCACTCCATGAGCAGCAGGGTCTTGGATTCCTGGGTTTCACTGGAAACATCAGGGAGATGAATCTGAATTCCTCCTCATCAGCCTAAAGACTTCCTTATTGTTTTTTCACTGGGAAAGATTCCCACCAGAAATGTGTAGCTGGTTATAATTTAAATGTTTCTTCTAACTCAGGAAATTTCCAGGAAGGTCTAATAGTAAACACAGTAAGGTGCCCACAAGTTACAAACCAGTGATCCTGTTTGTTTAATTCATTTACCCAGAAAAACAATGAATACAAAACTGAGGGTGGTTTCTGTTTGTTCCCTAAAACAATGTTATCAGTACATGCCCTCGGTGCATTTTTACTGCAATTATAAAAGTTTTTCCAGCTGGAAAGTGAGTCAGCTTAACTTTTTTCTTTTAAACTAATGACCATTTAATGTCAGATAAAAGGTTTAAAGGAAAGGATTAAATACCACTTTCAACAGAGATGGTGGGAGATAATTGACTTAATTTACCCCGGTATCATTGCAGGACACCGAATGCATGTGTTTGAAATACAGCAGGGCAAGGGACCCCACCGGAGGCCCTGCACTCTCCCGTGCAGGTGAGTGCTCACATTTTCCCCTCCGTGGTCCCAGCACATCCGGCACCTCTAGCAGCTGTCCCTGTGTGCTCCAGGAAGATGCGCTTCCTGCTCTGCAACCAGCAACACCTTTCCAGCAGCAGAGAGGCTGCATGACAGATATGAAGCTGATAGTACACCCCCAAAAGGAGATAATGAAACAAAATGCTCCAGTTCAGGTATTTGCCGGCAGACAGAGGCACAACCCTCCCCTGATTCTCTAACCTCCAGCCACAGTCACATTTTCACCTGCACCCACCACCACTTCTCTGGAAACCAAATGACTTTTGCTAATCTTTCATCTCTGCGCACTCCTTTGATCCATTTTTCCAAGGACTTGGGGTAATTTCTCCTGGAGCAATGATTTTCTGACCTCTTTGAGCAGGACAGGGCTGCTGCAGGTGTCGTTGCTCCGCTCTGCTCACTGCCAAACCCACCCTGGAGCTTGTTGTCTGTGTTGGAGGGACAGCACGGCCCTTTTCCCTGTGGCTGTGAGGCTGCCAGGAGAGGCTTTGATTGCTGCTGTGGTGCAGGAACCTCTTGGCTCGGGTGGAAAGGTGTTTAACGAAGCACAACCGTAAGGTATTCGCTCCATCGCTGCTCCCTCGCTACACAGAAGTCACCTGTAAATTTACATGTCATGAATTCCACCCAAGGGCAGGGTTTTGCTTTATTTGCCAAGTCAGTCACTTCCTGAAGGCGATCCCTGCCTCCCGAGGCGGCTGGCAGCTGCCTGCGGTATCTGCTTGCTCCGTGCTCTTGGAGACTGATGCCCTGGGAGGGAGAAGGGCTTTGCCGGCCTTGTGGCTGAGCTGGTGGCAGGTGGCCCCACCACGCGAGCGAAGCCACCCCGTGCTTGGAGGAGCCACCTGGAGAGAGTGAGGGTCTGCCCTGGCTGCGTTCTCTCGAGCAGGCCGCGGCCTGGGTTCACACCGTGCGGAGGTACGAAGCAAACATGCAGCCCTGAATCATTTGGCTGCTGCGGCAGATCATAGATTAGGGCACCTTGGGCCGCGTTCAGACCACCCACGGCAGCGTCTGCCGGCAGCACCCACAGCTGGGCCCACAGCTGGGCTGCCCAGGCCCAGCCCTCCTGCTCCTGGAGAAGACGCCCCGCCACTGCAGAGCCCCAGAGCTCTCGCAGGCAGACTCGCCTCCCACCCGGCAGCTGTTTGTGGTGCTTCCCAGCAAAGCGCTCCAAGCAGCCATTTACATTCCCCGAGCAAAGGGCCTGCCGTGTGCCCGGATCTCCTCCTGAAATCACAGGAGAAATCTGGCTGCAAGGTGCCAGATGGACGGGACTCGAACGCCCAAATCCCCCAGGCACCAAAAGATCTCAGCCCGAATGTATGCGAGGAGCTTGTAGGATCAGGCTGCGAATCACGGAGGGCAAAACTTGCCATGTTCAAGAACAGATGAGTAATCCCAACTTCTCCACCTCCAGAATGGGACCACTTGTGCTTAGTTGTCTGTCTGGCTGATGTGGAAGGCAGCGAGGGCTGGACAAGGTCTGGGTCACCTTGTGAAGGGGTAGGACAGTTCTCCTCTCCAGCTCCATACAGCACATGGCCGTACATCCCTGCCCCATCCCACACTGGCACTGTCTCGATGGGGAGCCAACGGGATGGTCCCTCTGTGACACAGGAAGGGCTTTGGAACCTAAAAAGCGCCAAGAGAAAAGGCAAGGTAGGGTTTGCAACCAGGGTTATCACATGGGCAAAGGTCTCCTTGGAAAGAGGTGCCTATAGAGCTTCTTGTGGGGATGGAAAGGTGGAAGACCAAGGATGGACTCTACAAGTGTCCTGCGAGGCTGTCATGGAGCGTCTTTGCTGCTCCTTCAGCCAGCAGAGCAGTGTGAGAACAAGAGGCCTCTGTGACACAGGACAGGGTGAGGGCTCAGAGCACGCGCGGATTTATCTCCTTCTTTGTCCAGAGCTATTTAACGTGGATGAAACAAGGTTGAACCGCAGTGGTTCTCGCTGGGCGGGATGGGTGAAGCACCAGTCTGTAAGGGGGTGTGCTGCCTGACACCCTGCCCCTCCGAGGCTGGTCTCCAGGCTCCCACTGTCTGAGCCCAAAGCTTAATTTCCATGCTACATGTTAATTTTCCCCAAGTCAAGAACCGCTCTCTTTCAGCAGTTTTGACATTTGCTGCCTTTCATTGAATTTCTCTGTGTTGGGAGAGCAGGTGAGTGGGAGATCCCAATTTACTTTCTCTGCAGTCTAGACTATTCATTACTTTCCTGTCTCTAAATGAAGCAGGCACAGTCCTTTCAATACCTACATAAAGCATTCCCTCACCAGGCCTCTAAGTATTTTCATTGTCAGCCTCTGAACACTTATTATTTCCACTATATCCCCTTTTGAGATCAGATATCCAGAGAGAAGCTCGGCGTGTTAGCAAGGGTCTCCTCCGGATCTATGCTGTGAGCAGACAGGAATTAGGGAATATTTTACATCCCTCCCTTTAACCATCTTCATATTTTGTTTTACTCTCACAACAGCAAAGAGGAAAAAAGACCCCAGAATGGCTGTGATTGCGCTCGTTTTGTGAGTGTAAATGATTACAATTAACGTGGAACCCGACAGAGTGCAGGCACAGCTCGAATTATTCCTCTCCATGCCTTGCCTTGCAGTTATCGGGGTGAATTTTATCTGCCATTGTGCTGCCCATTCACCTAGCTTTGTGTGGTCTGACAATATCTCAACCCAAGGTGGTATATGGTTGCAGGCACTGCCGCTCTCGTTATTTACAATGGCTAATTAAGATCCTGCTACAACCTTCATCCCACCCTTAATTCTTATGAAGCAGCCAACAAAAGGTTTTGATTTCCTTTTTGGCTGGAAGACCTTTTGGCTTCTGCAAAAAGGGGATTAAGAATGAAAGCACATAAAGGTATGTGCACAATCACAAAGTCATAACAGCTCTCCCAGTGCAGTCTCCCAGGAATGAAACGCAGCATTAGCAAGAAGGGCTAATTGGGACCGGTTTAAAGAGTGCACATTGTGTAGCTCAGTCCGGTAACACTTTTGATCAGGCAGACAACACAGCCACAAATTGCTTTCTTCCCCCTCCAAAATATCTGACCCTGCAGGAAGTGGTGTTTTACCTTTCCCAAGGAATCCAGACAGGCAGGCAGGCAGACGGATGGTGCACACGAGCTGCGTGAGCACCCAGCCGCTCTGCAGGGCACAGCCTGCACAAGCCCAGCTCTCTGCCAGCTCTGGGCAGATGCAGGCTCCCTGTCCCTCACCCTCGGGGTTCCCAGAGGTTGGTGCTGGCTCTGATGGTGACTGCCAATGTCACTGTCCTGGCAACTTTAAGCTCAGATGGAGTCACACACATGCAACTCACCCAGACTTTCTCTCCAGAGTGCTTTTGGCACTGCTGTCAGCTGTGGGTTTCCAAGCAATTGCTGTTCATCACCTCCTTGCCTTCCAGGGGAGTTGGGTCTCAGATCCCCGGTCTCAGGTTGCTTCTAGAGAGCCTCCCCATTGCACACCTTGCTCCAGAGCCTCCCGGTTTTAAGCCTTGCTCCAGAGCCTCCCCATTGCACACCTTTCTCTGGAGCCTCCCCACTGCACACCTTGCTCTGTAGGGATCAGCCTTCCCCGCTGCCCCGTCCCCCCGTGGGCAGGCACCCCTTGCAGGCTCTCCTGCAGTGCTGTGGTCCCCAGAGCCTGTCCCCAGCCCAAAGGCCTCCCCTCTCAGCCCCTGCGTCACCGAGCCAGCTCTGCAAGGCAAGCCTGGGAATCTGGTTCGTTAGCTCTTGGCAATGCCACCCCCCAAATGTCATGGCATGCAGAAATCTATGAAAACCAGAGGCCTGAGACATGTGTTTTTGTTTGTTTGCATGTGCCAACATTTCCAATGGCTCAGAAATGTGTGCCTGTGAAAGCTGCATGTGTGTTATTCATTTAGGATTATTTTCAGTCCTTATAATAGGAGGCTCATTTTATCCTTTTGAAAGCTCTTGAGCAGAGATGATCACAGCCCGAAAGCCTGCCATGGCTGTAAACAACATCTAAGCTCCACATAGCTGTCTCTCCTTGGAAAATGGTCCCACCAAGGAGTGGAAGGGTTTTCACTCCGTGCTCATGTCAGATACGTAGATAAAGAGGCAGCTCATTTCTCTAGACTCCTTTGTAAACCCCAGCCAAGATTTTTACATTCTGATTCATGCAAATCCGATCATCTGATCAAAGTAACATGTGCTACCTCCCAGGAACTCGGGCCCTGCTGGCTGGGCCGTGGCCCATCCCTCTGGTTCCTGACGCCGCTCCCTCCGGCCTCGCACACAAATCCCTCTGGCCGGCAGCAGCTCCGGGCCCGTGCCGTGGTCACCTCCCAGCTGGCCACGGTGGGCTCTGCTCCCAGCCAGCTCCAAAGCGGCCACCACGGGGGCTGCTGGCAGCTGACTCTGCCCAGCCTCACGACACGCCGGGACAGCCTTTCCCTGTGCCCTTCCTGCTCCACGCGTGCCAGAGCTTCTGGGGACACCTCCCTCCTGGGTAGTGATAGTGGTGTACCCCAAAATGGGCACATGTCTCCGGATCCCCAAGCTGCAAAGTTTTGGGATGAAATTCCCCAATTACAAGTTTCTCTCATGATTGCCATAGCTCGTTGCATTTACTCGGGGCATAAGCAGGTTCAGAATTTGCTCTTCCACAGAAAAAAATGGCCCTTCCAAGACTGGGATTGCACAAGCGGCTGAAAACACATCCCAAGGGAGGAACAAGCCCTCAGCTGGGAAGGAGAATGTCAGCATCACCTGCAGTGCTTCCTCCAGCTGGGCCATGCTGTCCTGCATCCAGGACATCCCTCAAAACACACCGCGAACCTCGGGATGCCTGCGCTGCTTAACCGAGGAGGAAACTCCCATCAGAGGCTTTGGTGCGGTTACATCTTCTGTTATTCCTGGCCGCTGCGGTTGTTTTTTTCAAAACAAAGGCAGTGTTTTCTATCCTTTAGGCCTGAGCAGACCAATTCATCTCTCTTTAGATGGGTTTGATGTGGCTTGGGAAACTCGACCGGTTGTTTTCCAAGCCCAGCATAAGTCAGTTATGCTTCCTGTGGCTCAGCCACGGGTCCTCCAGCCTGGCAGCCGCTGGGATGTGCAGACAGTTACCCTTTAGTCTGCTCCAAGACTGGGAATCAGCCCTTGCCCAGGCAGGTGTCAGCCACCTTCACGCTGCACTGGTTGGACTAAACTTTCCATAATTTTCTGAGTAGAAACGAGTCCCACCCACAACAAACAGTCAGGGACTGGTCACCAGCAGCCCAGAGCTCACAGCTTGGCTTGTCTGTGTCAGTAACCACTAAATTCTCAGGTCTCAATGGCCACGGAGCCCCCAGTATGTGCCAGACCTCGCTGAGGGACAGGCACTCTGCGGAGGATGCTCACAGTGTAGATCTCCTTGGGCTGGCACCTTAACACAGGCACTGCAAGCTTAAAATGCCACGGGAGAAAGGAAACAGTGTTCTGAGCTTTGCTCCCATCAGCCAGGATCCAGCCTCTGATAAAAGCAGGGGGCAGAAGGAGGGCAGCAGGAATGGGTGGGACAGGGAGAAGGTTTGGGCTCTGCACCCATCACTGGGCTCTGGAAAAGGTTCCATCCAGAGCCCCAGCGAGTGGAGAGGGGCAGGATTTGCTAAAGCAACAGCAAACTGCCATAGGATTGAAGGTTTAGTGGGGGGCTCAAACCAGTTTCAACTGTCAAATAGGCAGGGGAGACTTTTTTACACATCACGTAATTGTTTTCTACTTCCAAAGTGAAGCTTGTATTTCTCTTTCTTTTCCCTATGAAATCACATATATTTAAAGAAATTAAAGAAATCCTTAATAGGGTGAATTAAATGTCTCTGGTAAACCCAAATCACTCCACTCAGTACTTTGTCTCACTTAAAAAGAAAAAAAAAGAAAAGTTTCAGTTTGACCTGGTTTTTCCTCCCTAATTTTTCAGCTCACACTGTTGGAAATAACAGTCTACATAGGTTACATCATTTGTGAGGAATCTCCTCTCATCTGTCTCCAAATGAATAACAACAAACATTCAAAAAATAATTGAAGTTTTATATATATCCCTTGGCCATTCAGGTGGTATGGCTGGCACGAGACCTAGGCACTTTAAACAGCTGTTGTGAATCTTAAGTATAAACTTCCACCCTTTGGCACAGCACCAGGAAATTATGCATAGGAATATACCTGCTCTGCCTCGCAGCAGGCTCAAACCACGATGTCTAATACCCTGAGAGTGGACAGCAGAGAAAAGCTGCTTTCCTGGGGACACCCCTGCTTTGTGTGACCCTTCTCACCCTGTTGATGAGCGTGACGGAGCGGGGCTCGGGGGAACGTACAGACCCACACACAGCTCCTCTTCCTCCTGCATCAGCAGATACTTGTGTTGTGTGGTAATCCAGTGCCCTAAAAACCCAACCACCACCACACACACTTTTTCACATATTCCAACCCTCCTTCTCAAAGGTAGGCATGGTAACACAGCGTGCTCTGGGAGCCAAAGTAACCCATGTTTTCTGTGACCCAACCTGTCCCACCCAGAGTCAGCTCCAATTGCTCAGTCAGATCTTCCTTGGCAGACAAACTCTCCTAGACAACACAAAGACCATCTTCTCCAGCTGGAGCCTAAAATCATGGCTGGAATCTTGTTCCACTACTTTTGTGAAAGTACAGAGACACCAAATCGCTCAGAGAATCAAGGAAAGCTGACGAACATCCACCAGGCACATGGTGCAGAACACTGCCCACAGGGCTTCACGCGTGCCTGTCAAGCCTTGCTCCAGGAGCTGGTGTAGGCTGGTTGTTTGCCTAAGCCAGACCTAGCTTCCAGCTTGCCGTGTTTCCATGAGCCCAGGTGAGAAAGCCACTGCAAAACGGAGGTGGTGCAGCAGGCAGGGCTGAGCTGAGCTCAGGCCTCACGGTGCTTTCAGGCTCCTCTCCAAGCTCTGCCCCACTCCAACATCCACCAACACACACGGGGCTCACAGGCATGAGAGCATCCAGCCCATGTAGGCTATGGCCTTAACTCCAGAAGCCAGGGACACAGAAACTGCGTCTTCTTGTCACTGAACTACTAGGGCAGCACTCCTTCCCAAAACTTCATTATTTTTGACCTGACTGCTGCCTTCTCACCTTGTCCCACCTCATGGCATTTATTGGAGGATGGATCAGCCATGCTCCCAGAGGCTGTTATAATTACATGTGCACAGATATCACGCTGATGTGCTGATGTGTAAGAGGTGCAGTTGAAGGGATCAGTTCCTATTACAGGTAGGCTACACCTGGGCAGGTGCAGAAAGGCAGGGCTAAAACTGCAAACTCGCTCCTGGAAGAGGCTCCCCCTCTGCTTCACGTCCGCAAAGAGCTCATCCGAGCTGTCCGTGCGACCCAGCACCACGGGGGTGATCCTGAGCTAAAGACTGCAAGGACAGCACAAGGAAACAAACACAAATTTCCGTGCCTGTGCTCCCAAGGGATTGTTGCCAAAGGCCAGCTGCTGGCCCAGAGGGGCAGATCAGGCTCCGGCGGGGTGCTCCAGGTCAGAGCCTGCCATGGCACCTGCGTTTGCATCAACGAGGCAGACACAGAACAAAACAACTCTGCTGCTGAGCAGGAACAACCACGCCAGCTCCGGGGCTCCAGCTGCAGGGATGTGAACTCAGTCACCTGCTGACAGCTCCGTGGGCCAGGGCAGGTTGGCAGGGGGCTGGAAGACACCTTGCACAGGGACCAGGACACTCTTCGTCCTCCTGGCCAGTGGTAAGCCCCAGGCAGGGCACAACGCCACCATGGTGAAGGGTTTGCCCTACCTGGACCAGACACTGAGCCTCGCTGAGCTGTGACCACCAGCCCTTCACCCTCACAGGGACCGCACGGGAGACCCGCCTCTCAGAAGGTCTCATCAAACAGCTCTGGTTTGTGCAACACACTCAAAAAACTTCCTTGGCCCCACAGAGTTTCCCTCCTGGGCTCAGTGGCTCCTGCACCTGACAAAGCCGACCATGGTGTAATCAGCCCGTGCCGCTCTCTGATCTCAGCTGTGGAAACATGGTGACAAATCCAGCAGGATTTCTGAGGCAGTAGCTCCAATACACTTTCATTAAACTCGATTAAGCAGAGTACTGGTTAAAGTGTGCCCGCTCAGAGCTCCACACACAGGAATGCCATCACTCGCGTCCTGTCCCTCGCTCTTGAGGAGGATCCCAGAAGAGCAATTAAATCCGCATTAACAATCTTCAGTTCTAAAGTAAATCAAATGTAATAGCCTACATGGGATATCTCAGCTCATATTCAGGGCGACCAAAGGTTTTCTGAAAGGACAGAATGAGGTTAAACACCACAGACAAGCTACTTCTCTGGGCTGGAGGTCAGAGAGGTCCAATGGGGCTGTTGGCAGCCACCCCCAACCAGCCCCTGGCCCGGCCCCCGAGCACTGCCCAGGGCAGGAGCACCCTGTGCCCCACGCACAGGGCTGTCCCTCATTGGGCACAGGATGGATTTCCCCTAGTTCTGCTCATTCCTTGAACATCTCCTACCCAGAGCACCCTTCTGTCCAATGTGAAGGTCCTCTGAAGGGGACCTGGTGTGAATTCTTCTCATCTTTGCCCCTGCTTTTGTTGTTAATAGAGCCTGAAGAGCAGATGTTCAAACACAAACACTAAATGTACACCATCAGCCAACAAATCCCTCCAGCGTCACCTGATCCAGGTGAACATCACATCTCCTCACCACACTGCCTTTCACAGCCTGAGGAACCTGTCCCACTGCTGTCCAGGAAATACTCTTGTAAACCAATGACCTGAGGGACAGAGGCCCCAGCTACCAACTGTATGGCCCCTCACTCCCTGTGCCAATCTCCAAACTCAGCAGGCATTGTGGGACAGGAGCAGATCCTCCCTGGTTGCTCCCAGCCTCAGAGGAGATCCTTTCTGCCCAGACTTCTCCAGCCTGTACTGCCTCCAGCCCTTCAAATTTCTCCAATGGCAAAGAAACCCTGTCATTCTAACAGAGAAACCATCAGGGCCACGGGCCATGGCAATATTTCAAGGAGAAAAAAGGCACCCATAAAACCTTTCTCACTCTGGAAATCAACTGGGTGTCTCCTCTTGGAGGTTCTAACACAGCAAATCTCCAGCTGCTCGCAATCCTCCACCCCAGCACTCCTCTGAACTTTTCCCAAATCCTTCCCACATGAATCAATCTGAAGACAAAGCTGGCAAAGCCTTCCAGCCCCCACCAACCAATTCCACCACTGGGTCCTGCTCCCGAGCTTGTCTCCAGGTGCACCAGGAGAGCAGCTCCCAGTAACCCACGGGGACAGGGGCTGCTGAGTGACCTCCCGTGCTTACCTGGCGTGAGGCAGCACCTGTACAGCCGCCCAGCTCCTCCTGGAGCAGCATGGAGTGACCCTGCTTAGCACTGCTCATTTTTCTCTAGGCTTGCAGGGTTTGGAGATTGGTTCAGATAAGCATCCTCAAGCTTGCATGCTTATCTGCACCATCTCCCAAACAGCTTTGATCTGCAGGATTTGGCTGCAGCTCTCAAAGTTATCTTGGGAAAGCTTGTTCTGGGGAGAGTCATTCTCCTGATTAACAAGAAAAAGCTTTCTTAGTGGCTTTGAGCATTTCCAGCCCTGGCTGTAACCAGGGAGTGTAGCCATGTCTGCACACAGAGAGAAGGAAAAGCCAAGAGAGCTTCTCCTTAAAACTCCACTTGGGCTCCGTTGCCATTCCAGCTAAAATCTGAGCTCGGTTGTTTCATCTTGCTTCTCTCCCCCACTTTCTGTTTGTGGGGCACTTTACATGCCCCATCTCCTGTGCAGAATTCCTGGAAGGAAAGCTGCCTGGACTGGCCAGGGAAGCAAGAGGCCCGATGGGCTGGGTGAACCGTGCAGGACAAGGGAGAGGGATTTGTCCGGCTGAGAACCAGTTTTAAAAGGCACAATACTGAATTAAACAGCTGAAAGCACGAGCCCCTCTAAAAGCTCTAATGAAGGAAACACAAGCCACACGTAAGCACGTGTTAATGGAGTCACACACTCATTTTCCAGTTTACTTTCTGCTTGGCCACAGCTTTAGGAAATATTCCTTGGACTGAAAAGTATCAAATGTGCTGCTCTTGAAAAATGCTGGCGTGGGTTCCCTCACACTCAGCCCACCATCACCCCACCGAGACTCTTCCTTGTGGCAACAACCAGGGAGGAAGAGGAAGGTGGCATTAAGGAACAGGAGGAACTACAGAATCAGCAATGAAGTTTACAGTGGGGAAACTACCCCAAACATTTCCTGCTGGCCTCGCATAAAGGATAAATATGCATTAAAAAACCACTACTCAGGGAGGAGAAAGAAGTGTGAACAGCAAAAATATGTACATATGTTTTAAATAATTTTTTTAATTGTTGAGGCAGTAATACTTGGTTCATGGAACTGCAATATACAGAGAGGTGAAATAAATAGCTTATATATATATAATATATATAATATAGCTGGTTTTAAAATATTCCCTTATCATTGGTGTACTAGGTCATCTTGTAGTCACTTGGATGTAGTTAGCAGCATTCTCCAGAAGTGAGCAGGATGCAGGATCACGGAGCCGTGACTCCCTATGTCGTCAGGAGGGTTACAGAGGATGGATGCGCCGAGAGCTCCACGGGCCTCACTCCCTGCAGCTCACACCGCCTGTCCAGGCAATAAATAGATTACTGCGAGCCGGCACTTGGCGGGGCAGGGTCTCAGTAACTTTGGGAAAGAACTTTGGTTTTCTTTGGTTTTATTTATTTATTTTTAATAATTCTTTTTTTTTTTTTCCCTCTGGGGATATGCTCGAAAAGTTGTCCTTTCCAAAAAAAGCAAAATAAGCACCTGTGTGTCATCAACAACAAGAAGTCAATTTAAATAGAGCAGTTCATTTCATTTTTCAAGTCACAATAAATCCCGAACAGCTTTCCCCAGCATTTGCCATCTAGTCTTTTATTAATTTTTTTTATTTTTATTTTTTTTTAAACACAATGTACAAAAATAGAGCTTCTTCCTTATTTTTAATGTAAAAATATTCCTCTGGTGCAGTTTTTTTTTTTTTCCTTTTTGTGGTTTCTTATTGTGACACTGTTTTTGTCTGTTTTTAGCTGGGGTTGGTGGGTCGTATTCTCTTAGTCCTCTTGGTGACTGTTGTGTACTTGAAAGGTTTCTGTATCTCCATTTGCCCCTTTGGGTATCTCTTCATAAAATGTACATCTTGCTGGTTTTCCCGGGTCTTGGGCCCTTTCCGTGGCCTCCCTTTTTTGGTGAATCCAACATACCAGCCTGAATATTTCGCAGACATCAGTGCCGTGTAGTTGTTTTCTAGGACTTTTTCAATGAAGACACACTCCTTACTGGTGCCATCAGGCTGAAAAAGGAAAAAAAAAGAAAAGAAAAAAAAAATTATCCAAATGCAAGCTCAGTGACCAAAACCCAATTTGGCATAAATAAAATCATCACATCTGGACCTCTTTTTTGGTTCAAACGTTGTTAATAAGAGCCATAACAAGGATCAGCTGAAATCAAATTTTTTTTTTTTTTAAAAAGCATGAAAGCATGAGGTCATAATTCCTTTTTTTTTCTAAATGCTCTTATCCAAGGAGAGAAAAATGTTTCAAAGACAACAGTTAAATTTATCCAGTCCAGTGCCTTCAACTGCAAGCAAAGCAAGACATCCAGCTTTGCTTTTTCCCATTAGGAAAGGAGGATGAATTGAACTCGTGCCAGCGAAACGTCATGCTTAGTCAGAAAAAAACCCAAACCCCAGAATCTCACATGGCCCAAACAACAGCATTTCCCCTTCTGATGTTTTCTGAAGTACCTTATGGGCTTGCACCCGCAACTACCCAAATCCCACTATAATCATCACGAGCCTCAGTCTAAGGCCCCAGAGCAGTTTGAAAACCCTGCCCCACCTCGTCCCAGTGCAGCCCCCGGCAGGTGGAGCACACGTGGTGCTCCAGGGGCGCTGGAGCCTCTGGGGTCCCTGGCCCCGCTCCGGTCCCTGGGACCCTGGAGAGCCCTGAAGCCAGAGGTTATTTTGGAGAGGTGCTGCACACCCCAGGCTTGGCTCTGACTCCCAGCCCTGAGTGACACCAGCAGGGAAAGGGGCTGTTCCCACCCCGGAACGGCTCCCAGACAGGATGGCATCCCACTGGCACCCTGATGCCACCGTGGCTGGGGGAACCGTGGCAGGGAGTTCTGCCACCCCAGCGCCACTGACGGAGGGGGCACGGCCCAGCGCCTGGTTTTACCCCTCTTCTCTCCTGGGGGAGGTTTTTGTTTGGAAGAGGGTTTCATTTCCGGGGGCACAGGGGCCGTGGCCCTTCTTTCACAGTCCTTCCACCTCAGGCTGGAAGCAGCCACACAGAGCTCCTGGAGCTGCCTGACAAAGCCACATCCCTGAAGTATCCCAGAGGGAGCCAGGATTAGCACTGAGCTGAGGTTTCTGACCATGACTGCTGCTCCCCAAACACTCCACAGCTGAATGTCCACCTCCCTGGGACTCATTTCCCCCTGGAGCCACTGGCTTGAGATTTTGGCAAACTGGGCTCAGCTCAGCCTGAAGATCGAGACTGCCAGACCCAGAACTGGGCTTTGAACACAGCAGAACACGGATCTCTGCAATCAGGACTCACACACAGCACGCACAGCGCTCAGTGACACATCACACAACTGCATCTTCAAGTCCTTCAGCACAGAGGAAGTTCTTCTCACCCATAATCTTCTGCCAGAACATGTTTTCCCCTTCAGTTGATGAGCTACTGGTGCTGCACCTAGAATGTCACGTTATGTGCACCAGCACTTTGATTTATGCATCAGAAGATGTTAAGGACTAAATACAGGATAAGTAGATATGAACCATCACGCAGGACTTCATTTAATGCTCAGCAAAGCCAAAGGAAGGATTTCCATCACAGCCCAATTCAGCTTCCCACTGAAATCAAATGAGTTTTTCGGAACTGCAGGCCTACATATGCTTCTATTAAACTGTCCCCACCCAAACTAAACACAGCCAGACCCTCTGAGTCTTTAGCCATTTCAGCCATCACGTCCCAGGGGACAGGGAAGCCGCAGCAGCGTGAGCTGCTCAGCCCCCAGGCCCCGGCTCTGCTCAGGGGCTCCTCTGGGCACAACGCTGGGGCACGGAGCCGAGCCCTGCGCGGTCCCCAACCCTTCCCCAAGGACACCCAGCCTGCCCTTCCCGGGAAGCCATCCTAAAACGAGCTGCACAATCACTGTGGAGTCTGCTGCAGCTCGTGGGAAGCGCAGGGGATCGTGGAACAGGAGGGAAACCCCCGGGCCGTGCTGCACCGGCTTCCCCGCACCCCCGAGCCCCAAATACCCACGAGAGGAGAACCATCAGGCACGAGAGCCCAGGCTGGAGGCACACGGGCAGCAGCAGAGGGAAGCCAGGATGGCTGGTCATCACCAGCCCCCAGGGCCAGCCATTCCCCCTGGACCTGATGCCTTTGGCAGAGCTTCGGTTCCATCCTGCGACAGAAGGTGATCTTAGCCCTGAAGGCAGCCCTGCAGAAGGTGATCTTTGCCCTGAAGGCAGCGCTGCAGAAGGTGATCTTAGCCCTGAAGGCAGCGCTGCACCAGGGGATGTGCGCCCTGACGGCAGCGCGGCAGAAGGTGATCTTAGCCCTGAAGGCAGCGCTGCAGAAGGTGATCTTAGCCCTGAAGGCAGCGCTGCAGAAGGTGATCTTAGCCCTGAAGGCAGCCCTGCAGAAGGTGATCTTAGCCCTGAAGGCAGCGCTGCAGAAGGTGATGTTTGCCCTGAAGGCAGCACTGCACCGTCCTGCCTCACGGCTTTCGGCACCAGGGAAGGTCTCATTAAGAGGGCAAAGGAAATTCTGGCAGCTTTTGCAACAACTCTGCCGATCCAGGGCCTGTAGAGGGGCTCTGCCTTAGGACCAGCAGTCTCCATCCTGGATAGGCACAAAGGTCCTCATTTTACCATCCACAACTGGGAGCTCACAAACGCTTTAATGAACAGCAGAACTGGGCAAAGCTCAGTGGTTCCAGTTCCTGGGGGTGTCATTCTCCAAGTCCTGGGTTTGATCAAAGCCACATGAGTGGCAAAGGGGGAAATCAGTCAACACCACAGGGTTCCACCAGATTTCAATGGGAAGCCATAAAACCAGCTCCAGGTTTCTCAGGGCTCAGCCCACTACAAACCCTTCCCCAGTGAGTGGAGAATTTTTAAACAATACCATGGCTGAGATTCAAATCCACCCAGACCCAGGTGCCTGTGAACCGACCGGATCCATACCGCAGGGGGAGCAGGTAATTGGAAGGGTTGTTCCCCCCATGCTCGTGGAAAGGGACTGGATTTGAGCCCTGACCTTGTTGCTAGGAGAATTAAGGCTTTTTCATGCAATTTGGGAGGTTTCCGCTTGTACTGCAATGTCAGTTTTCATGGAAAATGAAGACTGGAATGAAAGGAAAACATGTGTGTAGGAGGGGGAACTTTTTCTATTAATAACAAAAAAGTATTTACTTATACCTTCAAATTTGCCGACAGAGCTAAGACGGAGACAGAAGGTGGAGGAATAAAAAGGTGCAACTTCAGGCCAACCTCAGGGCTAATTTGAAGTAAACAAGGTGCACGAGATAAAATAACTTCATTCTGGAAGAGGAAGAGCTAAATGGTTTGATAACATGAAATTACAGCAACACTTACAAGTACCTAGAGATAAATCAGGATAAGGACCTCACTTCCCCAAACAGAGCATTCCTGTATGTGCTAAGACACGTCACAGACACACAAATGATTTTCAAATACTGACAAGATAATTTTACATCTTCTGTTATAATACTCAAGAGGATAAATCATTCACACAAGTTACCTACACCATGAACAGCTATACCCACAGCAATCTATTAGGGGGAAAATCAGTTTGTAAGAGTTTTTAATAATTTTTAAGCATCAGGTGCCCAACATTTAAAACGTAACCAGTTCCCTATTTAAGCCATAACAAATCACTCCTTGGGTCTGTCAGCCACCCCCTCACTCCTCTAAAGAGAGGGTGGTGAAAGAGAAAAGGGAGACAGCTTTGGCCAAGCACCGCTCCCTGCTCCAGCCATGGGCTCACCCTTCCGCAGGAGCTCCTGGTGCAAACGTCCCAGGGCTGCACCCTGCACCACTGACGCCAGCCGGGAGCTGCTGCCAAGCCGGAGTTCGTACACCCTGCACTGGCAGGGATGCACCCTGCAGAGCACGCGCCCTCCAAAACATGGCGCTTTATGTTTTCAACTGATTCTTTACAATAAACTAGTTCTTGAGAGCCCGAGAGCTGCACAGCGGGTCCGGCCCAGTGTGATGGTCCGGCCACATGACAGAAGAGGTCCCACACCCAGCCCCACATCCCTGTCTCCTCCCTGAGAGGGTGTGAGGGCTTCGTGTGCCCCACGTGTGCCCCACTGGCTGCTCCTGCCTTTTGCCCTCACCATCCCACTGGTGGCAGCTCCAGCCACGCTCCCTGCATTTTTTTCTTTAAACACACCCCAACAGCTTTGGGAAGACGTGGTATGCGTTAGCCAAATTTCTGATAAATGCCTTATAAAACGCCCGATCTAAATGCCACCTTCCAGGGAAACCTCTGGGCGTGGCCGCGGTCTGTGCAGAGCGAAGGGAAAGCGCAGCCTGAGCAGCACCAGGGGCTGGCTCCAGCACAGCATCTCCTGGAACAAGGGCTGGGGAGCAGCCCCGCTGGCAGCGGGTCCCTGCCCAGTGCCAGGCGGGGAACTGAGTGCTCGGGGCTTTTACAGAGCCCGGTTAGAGCCGCAGCAGCCACCCCAGGCTCCCCTGCAGTGCAGGGTCTGTGCGGCTTCTGCAGCCCAGCTCCGCCCCGAGCGCCCCGAGGCCAGCAGAGCCGGGGCCGCGCTGCGCCGGCGGCTCCCCGAGCGCACCGGGCTCAGCGAGGAGCAGCCCCCGATTGTTTGTGCAGAGCATTTGGCGAGGGGCTCTCCAGTCTTAAACGTGAAACATGTTGAACTGACACTAAAGCAGAATTAAGTGCCAAAGCATTTGCTGCTTCTACAATTACACTCCGGAGCGCTTTGGTGCTCCTGCTCTCCTTTTTATGACCCAACTTGGTCTTATTGTAGTTTGGCTTTCTCTTTTTAAGTTCTCCAAATGGAAAGGATCAAAGAGCTCTTTGTTGTCGTAGCAGGAGCGCTCCTCGGAGCGAGGCATTCCTGCCACGAACAGCTTGCAGCTCAGGGGGAATTCGCGGCAGCTCTGTGCCACCAGCCCGAGCCAAAGCATCAGCAGGTGCAGCAGCCGCCTCCGCCTTCCCCCAGCAGCCTGCCACGCCGAGCCACCTGAGCAGCTCTTTAAGGGAAGGGAGGCCAGGGCAGGTTTTCTCATTTATGCTTCACAAATCCGGCGCAGTGGGCACCGGCGAATCCAAACTTCCCTCGGCTTGTGCAGCAACAACGAGCTCGTGCGAGCAGCTCGGGTAACACCGCAGCGCGGGGAGACAAGCCTCCGGGACTGAAAAGTTTCCGTTTGAAAAGATCAGGGCACAAATTGAGCTGCTGTTAGCCAAGCTTAGGTTAAAACACTTCCCCTCCCCAAGCGCTGCTGCAATTAGGAGCTCTCTGGGTGAGCGACTGGTGATGTGCTGCAAATAACAACAAACCCCAACCGCCACCAAACACGTCTGTGACAACCCAGGAATGCCGGCTTGGCACAGGGCACGGCGAGCCTCAGCACTCCAAGTGAGAGGGGGGTGAGTCTCTGTCTAATTATCACCTTTCTGCCAGCTCAGCCCCCAGGCTCGAAGCCGAGCTGCGATGATACCAGCCCTCGGTACAACGGAGAGCATCCCTCTGCGAGGGGAGCAAGCCCCCGCCTCCCAGAAAACCTGGAGCAGGGAAAGCTACCACCCAAGCCAAAGGCTTCCAAGAGGGGCACGCAGCGAGGCTTTCACAAAAAAGGGGAAAACCGCTGAAAATGGACCCTTCCTGCACCCATCCTTCTCTCCCCCTCCACAGACGGACAGACGGACAGACAGACAAACAGAGGGGGTTCCCAAGCACCGGCACCCCACCGTGCTGGGTTCATGCCACCCCCAGGTGTGAGGCACACCCACTGAGCTCAGCAGTCATTTCAAAGGGCTGCTGAAAATCTCCCTCGGACACTGACACTATTAGATTCACCCAGTGCATTGCACAGAAGAAATCCTGCCGTACGTCTCCTAAATTTCACAGCAGTGGCAGCAGGGAAGGCTTGGATTTCCAGAAGCACGGCTCAGCAGTGCTCGTGAGCTGCTCCTGAAGCACGCCCAGCTGAGGACCCAGGGCTGCTCCCAGCACCACTGATAACCCCCGAGAGCCCCAGAGCTGTTTACCCAGCAGTGCCCAGTGACGGGTGGCTTTCAGGGAGTTCCTTCTCTGCAGTTTTGCACAAGCTCAGCTCAAAGTCAGAGGGGCAATGCTCGGAGCCTCCTCCAGACTCGCTCCACGTGGCTTGGAAAATCCCAGGTGGCAGGAGGCAATACAGGAGCTGTGTTACTGTCACGGCTTTAGCACTGCCCCTGTCCCCCTTGACACACCCCCACCTTTTAAAGCAGGTGAGAAAACACCATGAGGAGGTGAGCAGAGCCCTGCCAGAGCCCGCAGCGCCGGGGTGGGCAGAACCTGCTCACACCAGTGAGCCTGAGTGCTCAGCCATCCCCGTGCACTTTACGGGCATTATCGGGACAGATCCGTCAGCAGCATCCTGATGCTCAGCATCCTGGATTTATGACAAGGCATCCTGACCACAGAGACACCTCTTGACCCAAGTGCACATTCCTGCTCCTAGAGCAGGCTGTAAATCAGGGAAGCTGCATCCATAACTGCCAAGAGTCACTCAGCCTCATGCGCGTTTCCTCCAGCTCTCTGCCCTCTGAACCTGCACAATCCTCCGAGGAAAATACTTAGGAGTCATGATGGGCAGTTCAATAAAAGTGTCTGCCAGCACAGCGGAGAGGTTAATTATGTATACAGGACATCTAAGTGCATTCACGAGGCAGGGAAGTAACACAAAACCACGCGGAGGAGATGCTCCATGGAGGGCACATCTCCATCCAGAGGCCCCCTTTGAAAGCAGCTCTGCCCACGTTTGCCCCCACGCGCTGGGAACACTCCATCCCTCCCAAAAACAGGCCAAAAAGGGCACGGACTTGCAGGCGTGGGTCAGGACATCCAGGCTTGGCAGAGCCCTGTGCCTGTCTGTGCCAGACACAAGCTGCAGGAACCAAGCAAGGAAGAGAACAGTTTAAAATTTTTCTTTCCTTCTACGTTCCATTCCAAAATTCCACTTTTCTAATGAGGTTCAGTAACCCTCACATTGCCCTGGGAGAGCTTTCTGTCACAGGATAAACAGGAGGACACAGGTGAAGGGAGTCCAGGCAGGGCTGAGGTTACACCAGGACATGCCTCCGACCCTGCTCCTTCCGTCACTGCCGGGGCTCCTGCCAACGGCGCGGCAGGGTGCCCGTGGCCGGAACGAGGGCAAACCAGCTTGGCTTCGCCTGGAGAGATGCACGTTTGCTTGACAGGCATTCCTAACTGCGCTCAGAGAGCTGCAGGTGCTTACGGGGAACGAGGAGAAACATCAACTACTTTTTAAATGAACTTCATTAAATCAAGAGAAAATTTAGGAAACTTAAGTCAAAACTGCGGTGTTCCTGGAGCAGGAAGCTACTGCTCTTCAGGAGATCTGAATCCCCATGCAGGTTTCAGATGTGATATCTGAGCAGGTCTATGGCATCTCCCATTACCTGCACCCACCAGGTCCAGTTACACGTGAGCTGGGAGGGGTGACACGTGCGAAGGGACAGGAAGGTGTTTTTACCCCTGTGTACAAAGCACAGCCTGCTGCTGAAGGGCTCTGCTGGGCTTTGCTGGGAGCTCTTTTCCAGCAGTCATTTCCAGCTTCCACAGGCCCGTCCTGAACTTTCTATAAAAGCCATCTAAGAGCAGCAGCATATTTCGCGTAGGCTTAAATTCAACATATAATTGTAGCAAGGTGGGGTTCGCTCTTCTCCCTGGGAACAAGCGACAGGACGAGAGGACAGTCTCAGGCTTGGGGGATGTTCAGGCTGGACATCAGGAGGAATTTGTTAAACATGGGAATGGACTGCCCAGGGAGGTGGAGTCCCCATCCCTGGAGGTGTCCAAGGAAGGCCTGGAGGTGGCACTCAGTGCTCCGGGCTGGGCACAAGGTGGGGACAGGGCACATTGAACTCGACAGCCTTGGAGGGCTCTTCCAACCTCAGTGATGCTGTGATATAGAGAGTTGTGCCACTATAGGAATTTTTTTCTTAAAAAAGTCATTTAAAACACCAGGTTTAGATGTTGAGTGGAGCAGGATAACGAGACTAGAACAGTTGCTGACCTCACAGCTAGTCCTGGGTCGGTCCCAGATTTACCCACGTTAAACAAACATGCACACTGACTTTGTAAGTTATCATTTCAAACAAAAGCAATCTCATCCAGCCACGATTCCAGCAGTGACACCGCTTTCCCTGGGGCAAGCTTAAATGGGGGGAATTTAGAACCAGGAAGGGTCCTTGCTTGTATGCAAGATGGCATTAGTTCTCTTCATGTCAAGTTAGATTACTAAGAAAAGAGAGAAATCCACCACCATATCAAGGTCCATCCATAAAAAATGATCATTCAGATTGGTTCCAGCCTGTGAGTGACCAGCTTCCATCCATATGCAACAAATGCAAGGCTTGAGACTTGTCCTCCCTCAGGAAAACTCCGTATCTTCGGGTATCCAAAATACAATGTAAGAGAATCTCAAGAACAAAAATGTATTTAAGCAGGACCTAATTTTCTTTGACCTTAAAAATAGTTCTGTACCTGCCATATCAAATAGACCTTATTTTGCTACCGTTGGAGCACAGGTTTTATTCTCCACTGCAAAAATAGCCTGTTTTCTCACCTCCTCTCCAAAACCAAACTGCAAGCCAAGGAGAAACAGTCCTTGAAGAGCAGGAGTCCCCTGCACGTGACCTCAGCTGCACCCATTTGGGAGAGACAAGGCTGCACTGCTTTCCTCCTTCTCACAGTTAAATACATTGGTGTATTTGCTAAGTAATGCTTAAAGAAGCATCACCCTCCTCTTAGAGATGCTCAAGACCGACAAAAAATTGTACTTAGGAGCTGAGGTGCTCTGAGGAAGGCAATTAATCCAACTTGGTAACTGTCAGCACAAGATGCATTCAGCAGCACACCGTCTCCACCCAGACACGACGAGGCATGACCAGGGCTCAGGGACCCCCATCACTAACCTGAATTAACATTAAACCTTAGGGAACTGAAACGGTCCAACAGGACACACAGCTGCAGCCACCACGAAACACAGGATGTCAGCAGCTTTATGGTGACTTGCTTCCTGAACGCAGCAAGGATTAAATTAAATTATCACACGGCTTTCAAGAAGATGGTTTTCTTCCCTGGAAAGGATAGATACCTTCCAGCCACGGGATAAGGAAAAGATTCAGAGGTCAAGCTTACAAGCTTGGTCTGCAAGTGAGCCTTGACTTTACAAAGCTCAGTCTGAGAGAGAACTGGGGCTTCTTAGGAATATCCAAAGGAAACATGACATTTCCTAAAGAGGAATCACAATAAATCTGTAAACTTGTTACACAGCTCTCTGATGACCAGACACAGCCTGGACACACAATGCTCGCATCCCCAGCAGGGCACCTGGGGGTCCTTATCATAAAAATAATATAAGGAAGAATTGTCTATTCTTTTTTTTTTAAATAAAAGGACCATTTGTTTTATTTCAGAGCAAAATTGAAGAATTATGGCTGTGCTGAGAAGCTTAAGTTAACTGGAGATATTCACATATGGCTAAAAGGTGACTTTCTTATATTTTGGGGCCCAAAACTGCCCCAGCACTGGAGGTGAGGCTGCCCCAGCCCAGAGCAGAGCGGGACAGTCCCTCCCTGGGCTGATGTCCCCAGGACAGGGATGGCCCTGCTGGCTCCAGGGCACTGCTGACTCAGATCCACCTGGCCATGGACCAGGAGCCCCAGATCCCTTCCTGCAGCTCCTCTCCAGCTTCTCGACAATGTTTGGGGTCTGAGAATGGAGGAGGGTGGTTTAGCTTCCATCTCCACTTTTAATTTCTTGAGAATCTCAGCTTCTAAATTTTCAGAATAATAATTCAAATTTTTTTGCAGGAAAAAAGCCAGATCAGGTAAATGCAGAAGATTCTGGTGGCCTAACCAGAATAAAAGTGGTTTTGTCATCTCATTGATTCTAAGACCTTTGCGATCTCACAGGCCCTGATTCCAGATTTTTGGACACTTGAGACAGGTTCCAGATCGGGTCTCCCTGCCCAAAGTATGGCAGGGTCCAAGGTTGCTTGGCTTCAGGGTCCAGTGCCTGTGTTTATTTAGATGCCTTAAATTAAAACAAACTCACAGGAGAGCGAAGACGCAGACTGCAGCTCAAAACGAGGTCTGAGCGAGATCCTGCCAAAGCCATGTCAAGTTTTGCTTTCACATGAGATGCCAAGTGGGAATGGTTTGTGGCTGAGCACGTCACAGAGAGCGCCACGAAACCCGTGCAGTTAAACCCGACACCCCCTCGTCCTGCTCACGTTTATGTTGCAAACTCAGCATTCAGCCCCAGAAATTGTTAGGGTTTACAAGCCCCTTTCAAGCAACCCGAACACTGCGCAACTCCTGGAAAAATTCTGAATAAGCATCAAACCCTGGTGAAACTTAGAGCTCTGCCCCAAATCCAAGGTGCAGTTAGGTGTGGTTTTAAACATCCAAGCTGAGGAGGGAAAACACCTCATCTCCTGCACCAGAGCTCCAACCTGCAAGCCCCGGGCTGCCCCTGCCCTCTCCGCACACCTCCTGGCATCCCTGCAGCACACCTGGCTGCTGGGATGGACCTGGCACGGCCGGGCAGCAGGGACACTGGCACCCAAATGCCACGCAGGGCTGGGGCATGCGAAGGGCACCAGGAGTGTCCTTGCCTCAGCCCCGGCCCTGCAGTGAGGAACTGGTTCTCCACCGGTGGCTTTTCCAGGACAACTTCTCAAGAAAGCTCAACCTCGCTCTCAGCCGAAGCCAGCTGATGAGAATCTGCTCCAGGTACAGCAAAAAGGCTTTGGAGAATCCTCTGGTGTCTCCCACCCAGGTGAGTCTCCTTGGCCTACGAAGGGTGGCTCCCGCTGAAGCCCCCTCAGCTCCTTCTCCCGCAGGGCCGGAGGAGGCACAGGGGCCAGGAGCACACTTCCAGGCCACGGCGGGCACCTTCACTCTTTGATGCTGTCAGAGCTTTTTAGCCAACCTCCCTGACTAAGCACACACATGCTTCAAGAAAACCCCTATTTCAAAGCTGTAATGTAAACAACCCCGAATTATTACTATCCCCTAAAGGCTAGTGCTGGCAGGCATCAGCGATAAAGCTCTGCCAGAGCAGTCTGGCATCTAGCAACAATTTGTTTGTTGTCCTGCAAAAATACAGAGAGCCTTGCCATATGGTATTAGCAACTTTCTGGTAACATTAAGAAATATATTGGCTTGGAAAGCAGTTATCACACCAGAGAAAATGCCATGCCTGAGAGGCAGGTCTCTGCTGCGAGCGGCACCAGCACGGTGGTGCTGGTCAGAGGCACTGGCGGCCAGCACAGCTGTGCCACCTCCTGCCCCTGCACCAATGACACACCTGGCACAGCCACGCTTTGGCTGGCACAGCTCTTTTCAGGAGCTGGACTGTGCCTGGGGACCAAAGCTCAGCGCTGCTCGCTGGGAGGGCTCCGGTGCTGCAGACGTGGTGTCAGGGGACACGTCCCCAGGAGGCACCCAAACTATCTGTCACCGGTCTGGAGCTCTGCCTCAGCCACCCAGCTGCCCACAGCTTCCTACCCTTCACCAGACAGCTTTTCCTCTCTGCTCACATTCAGCTCAGGGAGTGGAGGAATCAAACCAAACTCATTAAAATGCTTTTACAGAAAGAATGCCCCTATAGTACAATGATTTTGAGAGCGTGTGGACACCAGATCACAGAGGGTCTTTGAAAGAAGGTGGCAGTGTGAAATAGCCTCCCCATGGACACCTGCTGCAGCCTGAGCCCTGGCATTGCAGACTGCCTCATCCCGCAGGGGGATGCCAGAGAACCCCAGGGAGGTCCCTGGACGCGGTGCCGGGGGTCGGGAGAGGCTCTGCTCTGCTCCCCACGCAGCAGCCACCAGCCCTGGCCGTGCCTAAAGGAAGGGCAGGCTCTGGCCACCGTGTCCCGGCTGCACGGACACCCCTGCCTGCAAGGGCTCTCCTGCCAGAGGTGGGGCAGGGCAGGGAAAGGCACCCCGCAGTTCTAGAGAGCCTCGGTGTGCTGTAAGGACAGGCTCAGCAGGGGCGGCTGGAGCCAAGCCCGGGTGAGAGCCACCTGCTCAGCCCAGGCTGCCATTCCTCGCTCGGGGAGACTTCAAAGACTTGCCTCTGCCGGCCTTGCACAAACATGAAACCCCCACTTTACCGATGGCCTTATCGCGATGCACGAGATAAGAGAGGCTGAGGCAGAGAGAAGAACCACAGAAGGACTCCCCAGGAGAACCAGTTAGAAGCTCAAGAGCTCCTCCAAAGAGACCATCAGCTCCTCTTTGCCCCAGCTCTGAATTACTGCCAATAGTCAGAGTTCTTGTGTTCTAGATGACTTGTCACCTTGTCAGAAGTGGACAAGCCACATCATGCCTCTCCTTGGAGGAAGAACTGCACCTTTCAGAGTCCTCTACCCTGTGTTTGTAACAAGCCTGAGATAAATAAACAGGATTAATAATTTTTTTAAAAAAGACAAAAAAGTTTCTCAGAAAAGCAGCTGGCATTCTTGTTCTGAATTTTCACATTTTAATTTCTCTCCTTGTAGTATATGATTCCACCATAAAGCCTGGAGAAGAGAGGGCTCTAGGAAGAACTTATTGCAGCCTTTCAGACTTAAAAGAGGTTAAAGAAAGATGGGGACAAACCTTTTAGCAGGACCTGTTGCAATAGGACAAGGAGTAATGGCTTTAACTAAAAGAAGGCAAATTTATACCAGATATAAGAAAGAAATTCTTTACTTTGAGGGCCCTGGCACAGGGTGCCCAGAGCAGCTGTGACTGCCCCTGGACCCTGGCAGTGCCCAAGGCCAGGTTGGACAGCGCTTGGAGCACCCTGGGACAGTGGAATGTGTCCCTGCCCACAGCAGGGGATGGAATGGGATGAGCTTTAAGGTCCCTTTCAACCCAAGCCATTCTGTGATTTTATAATAAAGTTCAGTGGTCCACAGAAAACTTCAGGAAAACCAGAAAACTCAGGACCTACAATTTTATGTACCACCAAAAACCCACAGGCAAAGAAACATATGGGCAGAACTAAAAAGAAAAAAATTTATATATTTCTTGGGCCTTCTTCAACGCACCACCAAGAATCCACAAAAAACACAGTCCAGTTTGTTTTGCCCAGGTGCTGCTCACCTTTAACAGAGAAGTCAGTGCTGCACAGCCCCTCCCTGCCTCCAGTTTCCAAAGCATCACACGGAGTGCCAGTGACCTCAGCAGCCGCTGTTACAGCAGTCAGGAGCCTGCCCGAAGCAGCTCCGAGCCCTTTGGTCACGGCTGGCTGTGAACACACACTCAGCAGCACCTGAGAGAGGCCAAAGCCCCGAGGTTTGGGGCTCCTGAGCAGGCTCCATCACAGGGCTCTGCTGGGAAACACTGGCGGGGGTGCAATTATCAGAAATAAAGACACAAAGGCTGCTCTTCTCACCCCCGGGGGGTTAATCTGCTTCCCTGCAACACAACCAGCTCCAAGGTGGGGAAAAGCCCTGTCCATCTCAGGAGCTCTTGTGTTCATCACCAGTTCCAGCTGAGAACAACAACAACCTGCTCCTGACCGTGGCACTCTTTGTAGGTGATTATGGGACACAAAAGGGACTAAATTCAAAGCAGGTTTTCAGCTGGGGGGGTTCCAAGACTGCTGAGCGAGGAGAACAAAGCCAGATGGCATGTGCTGGCCGTGTTGGGGATTATGCAGTGTAAGGCAACAGGAAACCAGCAGAGGAAAAGGCCCAGGTTGGTCCCATGGCTCCTCTCCTGCCAAGCAGGACGACCATGGAACAATCACTTCACGGGCTTCGCTCTCCTCCACCCCCAGACTGAACTTAAATATTTGTGTAAGCCCAGGCGTAACTTTTATCTCATGTTTTCCTTGGGGTTTACTAGCTGTTTAGAGCATTCAGGCTAAAGAGCATTCCCTCAGACTCTTGCCACAAAGAGAGCTCAAACTATGACACTAATTAAAACCACACTCTTTGGTATCAAGAAGACATGCTATTGTTTTCCTTCTTTGCTCATGAGGAGCTGTTAATATGGGCAACACGTCTGGAACATTTTCCTGCCCTGCGCCGCGTTCCCTCTGGCCCAGGTCGGCTGCTTTGGGAGCTTGTCACGGGCTGGGCTGGGAAGGCAGCAGCATTTACCAGAACAGGCTTACTTATTCTTTGTAACAGAACATTTGCCAGCTTAACACCATGAAAAGCACATCAGGGGAAAAAGGAAAAAGCGTTCACGCTGCCTGAAAGGTGACAAGCTGAGGAACTGTCCTGCCTCAGTGCCCAGGGGGCCAAATCAAGGGACAAATCTTAAATACACACTCCATACAAATATCCTGTATGCTTGGAAAAACAGATGCTAACTTTGCCAGGACACTCAGTGCAGAAGAGGAGAGGCTGTGGGCTGCCCTGTGCCACTGCCGACCCACCTGGGGCAAGGTCTGCTGAAGAAAAAGGTGAGATTTTGTGCTCATTTTACCCCATCTGAGTGCTTCTAACGTCTCCATGACTGGCGTCAGCACCTCATAAACATTGACAAAGTTATCCTTGCAACATTTCAGGGGAAAATGCTATGATACCTTTAAAGGATGGAAAATGAAGGCACAGAAAAATCAAAGGCAGGTTTGCATCCAATGCAACCTTCAAAAGCATCCAACATGGTTTAAACCCAGTTAAAATAGTTCATTCTCTGTCCAAGACCAAACAATGGGGTCTCATGCAGGGTGGAAGCACAAGTGCAGGAAGCAGAGAGAATTGGCTGCTTTGCTCCAGCCCTCCCAGAGCACCAATTCCCATTTCTCCCTGATTTTAAGCAGTGCCCTGGATGCCTCCTGCCTCGACAGGCATCTCCAAAGCAGGTCAGGCACAGGCCCTGGCTGGCAGCAAATAACCTGGGCTTAGCCTCCACAGAACATCTGCTCCCCGAGGAAACACACGTGGGAAGAGGGAGGATCCTCCAGGGAAGGCAGTGTCCCACAGGTGTCACTCCAGGGACCACAACAGTCAATAATTTCTCATCACAGCCATTTGGTTTCTGGTTTGGGTTTGGGAGTATGGCTTTCACTGCCTTGACTCAAAACAAAACTCAGCTTCCCTGTTTCACAGCCACAAAGATGCTAGATTTGAATTCCTGGAGGTACAAAGTGAGGGCAGCAGAGGTCTGAAGGCTGGAATATTCTATTTGGCATTTATTTTTTGGTGGCACTTCAGCTTTGCACAAGCCTCTGCCTGGCTAGCAAGCCTCCAGCTTTGCCAACAATACGGAAGAACCGTGCGAATTACAAAAACAAGTTAATGCACAAAAGATGCTACTTCAGCACAGAAGTCAGGCTGGAGGGGCAGCACGCTGTAAAGGTTACGTGCTTCCATGGGCACCCAAAGTAAAGCGGTCCCGCAGGGCTGGGAGCGGCAGCCCCAGCTCAGACGCCGCCCTGCCTGTGCCAGGCCGTTCCCTGGCTCACGGCTGGCAGGAAGGAGCCTTCTGCGGCCCAGCATGGACCACCAGCACGGTGCTCTGCTTGCCCTTCCATTCCGAACTTCTCCCGAAAGGAGTTCTGGGGGAAATGCATTTGGGCTGTCCCCCCGAAGCAAGACCGGGTGAGGAAGGTGGCGTGGAGGTGGCCGTGGCGCTGGGAGGCTGAGGTGCCATCTCTCGTGAGGCACCACGCCGTCCACACCTGCAGCACCACCGCAGAGCCCCGGGAGGCCACGGGGCTCGTCTTGCAGGCTGGGGGGCTCGGGAGAACGCTCGGGAGAGCACTTGGGGCAGCAAGAGCTGCCCTGCAAACCCCACGTCCCCCGTCCTGCTTCTCATTTGAGGCTGACAGGCGAGGCTCGAACACATCATTACAGCCTCGAGGAGGCTGCTAAAGGTAACACTCGGGTTACAAATGAATTAATAGGAAACACTTACCTTCCCCACTAGCTTGCCTTTCCTGTTCATGCAAAGGTAGAAATCTGTCTCCTTCCCTTTGATCCGGACTTGACTGCCAAAAGTATCTGTTTCCACTAGAAGCTGGGCTTGGAAAGGAAGAAGAGAAGAAAGCATTTACCAACGTGGTCCCACGAAGTCACAGGGTGCACAGCTCCCCAGGGCACCGTCCCACTGAACCACGCCACGGCAGGACGCTCTGCAGGGGACAGCCCCGGGGATCGTCCAGCGGACAGCCCCGGGGATCGTCCAGCAGCCAAGATCATGGCTTGGTGCAGACTGACACCTCTCCACCCGCTCCCACACAGATACCCCGGATTTAGAGCCGGTTTAGCACAGAACAGGCCGACACACGTGTGGGCTCCGTCTGTCCACACCAACCCCACCACCTCATCAGCAACATTAGCTCAGAGCTAACAGAACCAGAGAATTGCTCATGTTGGAAAAAACCTCTAAGATCATCAAGTCCAGCTGTTCCCCCAGCACTGCTGTGGTCTCCACTACACCCTGTCCCCACGTGTCACATCTACACGGCTTTTAAACTCCTCCGGGGTGGCGATGCCGCCACTGCCCTGGGCAGCCCGTTCCAATGACAACGCTCTCCTTCACACTGCAGGAGGGTTCTTGGAGGGTAAGGACATGGATTTTCTTCTCATGAAGATGAAAGATTAGCATGATGAGAAAGAAAATCCTTTCCCCACAGGCAGCAGCCCTCACTGCACAGAAGTGGTTCGGCCACACTCCCCGGTGCAAAACATCGCAGTGATCTCCCGAAGGTCACCACAACATCTAGCAGGGAGAAATTTGGCACTGCTTGTTCTGTCTGGTGCACACCTCCCCTGCAGATGCCCTCCATGCCCGGCTGTGCTTCCAGGAGGTCACAAATTGCTTGCTGGCAGTCCAGGCCCGGGTCTCCAGCTCTGTCTGGGAGAAATGTGGCCAATGCCAGTGTCTTGCAGGTTTATTGATGCCAGAGCTGGTTTGCAGCATCACCAGGAGCCAGGGCAGAGGGCAGCCTTCTGCTGCATCTCCACAAACCGCCTGCTCTGACACAGCTGTACCTGCAGAAGGGGCCAGGCTGCCACCCAGACCAGCAGCGTGCCACCATCATCATCATCATCATCTCAAAAACCCAGGCAGATCCAAATTCAGCCTCTTATTCCATCTCTAATCTAAACACAAATTCCAGTCATGCTCAAGATTCGGATTCCAGGAATTTCCCCGGAGAGGCAGGAACAGGCAGACTGGACATTTTGGTTCAGATCCATCTCCGACATGGAGGAGGAGAAAGGAGACATGGTTGAAACACAATGCAAGAATGTGTGAGTGTCAGCAAGTGCAGCTCCACGCTCCTGCTCTGGAAATACTCACGCCTGTAAGCTCTGAGCCTCACCGTAGAAACACAGCTTTTGCCAAACTCTGGAGAATGTTTGATCTGTGCTGCAAAAAGTCACATTCTTTTTGGCATTCATATTTCAAACTTTAAAGCCCTCTAAGAGCAAATATGTTCATTGTAGGGATTTACCATGGGAATAGAAATAGGAGTTTGTTTCATTTAAACACATTAATATTTTTCCCACTTGTAAAGTCAGCTTTTGGCTTCTGCAGCAGTGCAAATATCACAAACCTTTAACTCACAAGGGCCCTAAACAGTTTCCCCCTCGCAGCTCAGTCACATCTGTAAGTTCAGGGGTTTCCAGTTACTAGCTGCTTACGTTTATTTAGATATATTTGTTAAACCTGTTATCACAGGGGATATTTAAATTATAACTTCTTTCTGACAGCAAGTGGGATAACGTCTGTATTACAGCAGGATACTACTTGTAGTCACGCACAGATATGGATATTTATGGAAGTTTTTCAGAAACACCTCATGGGTTTGGGTATCTGTGACGGAGAGCAGCCTGCAGGCAACAACTGAGTGCTGCCCACTTTGTCCCCTCAGCTGCCAAGGCAGCATCAAACCTGTGACCACTCCTGAGAGGAAGGGCCCCGAGCCAGGAACAGCCCCTCAAAGTACAGATATTGAGGTGAGCCAGCCAGGAGCGGGGTGATGGCACAGGGCCAGGGACAGCTCCTCAGGGGCAGGCTGAGCTGCATGGCTGGAACCCCGTGGGTGCCCACGGCTCCAGGGAGCTCGGGGAGGCTGCTCAGGGGCAATGAGGGAACAGCACAGGAGGGACTGTCTGCCTTTAAAGAGGTGCCTTGGAAAGGGCTTCTCCTCCCATGAACAGAGGATGAAGGTCAGCCTCAGAGAGGGAGGCCAGCAGCCAGCACACGAGTGAAGGCTGTGGAGCCAGCAGAGGCTGCTCCAGGAGCCGCGGCCAGCACCCAGAGCACCAAGGAGCTGCCCACAGATCTGCAGTGGCCAAACCACCCGGCACGAAAGCTGGTGCAGGGCCACCCGCCACAGGGGTCAGGCGAGGGCTCCATCCAGGCGAGAACGGGACACCGCAGCTCGCTCCGAGCTGAGAGGCGTTCCCCGTCCACTCCAGCCCGAGAGTGCCTCTGAACATCAGATACGGGCTCTGGCCAGCCGGAGCAGGAGCTGACACCGACAGAGCCCTCCAGCACGCGAGCCGAGAGCCGCGGCCACACCGCGCAGCCGGAGCTCGCAGCCCCGCG
Organism: Callaeas wilsoni; assembly: GCA_013398955.1. NCBI lineage: Eukaryota > Metazoa > Chordata > Aves > Passeriformes > Callaeidae > Callaeas > Callaeas wilsoni. The sequence goes on along the minus strand of VWPU01013927.1, from coordinate 12,015 downwards.
GCGCGCGTCCCCGCTGGCAGCCCGCGCTCGCACGGACAAACACGGGGCGCACTGGCTCGTGTTCCCCACCCCCTCGCTCTGCAGCCAGCATGAGTAATATCCAAGCTGATTTTAATTTGAAAAATATCACCTTAAAAAGATGCCGGTTCCCTGCTGTGAAAATTAAAACCATCTGGATGGAGTGATTTCAAATAATTAATCTAGGACTCCTTTGGCACCGCTACTAATTAAAATATGATACCTTCCTCCCCCTTTTTAAATAAAAAATTTAACTAAAGTTTAAAGATCTAATAAAATAATGTCATAATTTAGAGCTAAATGGAAGTCACCTTTCCTGCGGGCTGCAGAGGTTACGGCGGCGCTGAAATCCCTCCCAGGCAAGTGCCACGGCACAGCCCGAGCAGCAGAGGATAAGCAGGCATCCAGTGAGCCATTCGTGCTGGTAAACACAGCAGCATCCATCCCAGAGCCCCGAGGGGCAGCCCAAACCCCCAGGGATCATCCTGCTCCCAGTGCTGAGGAGTGGGAGCAGAGGGAAGGAGGTTCAGCAGAGCACGTCTGATCCCTGCTGCGACCTGAGCTGCCCTGGGACAGGCCAAGGCCTCACAGAGGTTCCCACTTCTGGAAAATCTGAGTCTTCAGACATTGGAAACATCCTCTTATTTCTAGGGATCCCTGACCCCCTTTTCTACAAGAGACATCAGTGCAGCTTTAGGGTGCCTTATAACCCAGTTGGCATCCAGTCTGCAGCACCCCGACAGCTTCTTTGTGCAATAGGCTTCTCTCTAAATTCTCTTGGAAGCAGGGACAGGCACCTTAAACACCTAAAATCCTCTGGGATGAATCCCAGACCTGAAGGTTGCAACAGGAGCTCCTGGGGGGTGGAGGCCGACCCAGCACGAGGGGCTGCTCGTGTCGCCCACCCCACTCACACACAGCAGGAGAAAAGCTCAGCCACCACCAACACATTTTACATTCATTCAAATTGGACTTGGAATGCTGTCCTGCCCTGTGATAAATATGCCACGGCACAATGAAAGTGCCAGGGAAAATCCAAGAGAATGCCCAGGAGAGCTCGGGTAAAACGAGTGCCACCGTGCCAGAGCAGCATCCCCACAGCACTCTGCTGCTCAGCACACCTGACTTCCAGCTCCATCTGTCCCTGCATACACCACACAGAGATTACAATCTTTATTCTCAAAGGCCCTCTACTCCTGTCTTCAGATCAGGTGTTATTGTTTAAATTCTTTGACAGCTAGATATTCTGATATATTTTCCAAGGGAATAAAAAAAAAAAGAGCGAAAGAGAAAAGATGTCTTTAGAGGGTGAGATCTCCTGCTACATGTTTTGCCTTATTGGCCCATTTAACCTAAACCTTCCTGAAAACTCCCACTGGAAGAGACTGGAATTCCTCACAAGTCTAGGTGAAAAGGATTACATATATATATGTTGAAAAGCTATCTACCAGCTAAGAAAACATGAAGTCAGGGAGATATGTGAAGGTGGCAGAAAATATGCCAAATTATCTTTCAGATATTTCCTGGGAGTGGGAGGACAGGAGCCAAAAAAGCACAGGGAAAGAGAGGAGAAAGAGGGCACCTGAGAAGTGTAAGGTTTACAAGTACCAATCACAAAATCCTCAGTTCCAGATAAAGAAAGAGATAAAGGGGAAAACACAAGAAAGGTGCAGAAGAACTGGATACTTAAGTCTATCTAGTGGCTTAGGGTTTCTTGCAGGTGAAACCCCTGCAAAGGGAGCCATAGGGAGAAGGAACACAGCTGCTTACACTGTCCACAGGCACCTTGCAGCCAGCCAGCTCCAAGAGATTTCCTGGGGGAAAAGATCTCAGAGGGGACCAAGATTTTGTTGCTTTTGTTGCATTTCTTTTTCTGAAACAGTCAGGGAAACCATTCTCAGACTTGAAACCATCTGCAGTGAATGAAGAGGATGCACTGACACTCCGAGGCTGGGAGCACAGCACCTGGGAGGGAGAGCAGCTTTCCCAGTTCCTTGCCCTGGTGCTGTGAACCAGGACATTCCCATGGTTCGCAGTGCATGGATCACATCTGATGGGAGAGTAAAATCCACTCTCTGCTAAGCTTGAATCTTCTCCTGAGACTCCCAGCATGGGCAACGGTGCTTAAAATAGCTGAAACCTGTTCAAACACTGCCTACCCCTACCAAAACCACGAGAATCCCTTCCACAACCACAACACAGGAGAGAATGACCCTGTCTCCAGTCGTGATGTAATGATGAGGGAATAACACCAAAATTAGGTAAAGTCTGGAGGATCTAATGAAGCCTGCAGGCTGTGGCCCAGTGAGGGAATCCGGGCTGCATCCCTAAGTTTTGTCTGCACACGTGCATTGTCCTGCAAACCGTGTGGTATTTAACAGTTATAACCCGCAGAACCCAACTCCCTTCTCAGATGCTCAGGTGCCGATTGGAGTAACCACCCCAACCAGTGAGGCTGGTGCTCAGGGGGCAGAGCTCTGACCCGCATACCACTGCACTGAGCTCGAACTGTCTGTCCTGAGCACAGCGCGTGCAGGTCAAATTGTTAAAAGGGATGGTCGTGGGGAGGACGAGTAAGAGCAGCTCCAAGGCCCAGGCTCCAGATATTTTCTGTTTTCAGCCACCGCTTTGCACGAGCCGGGGAAGTGCTCGGTGTCAGCGCAGGGGCTGCCCAGGGAGCAGCTCCCAGTCCTGACTCAGGTGGTTAAAGATGCTGTTACTCTAAAGGAGGATTTCTTCCAAACGCTGTACCTTTCACTCGGCCAGCACCCTAACTGTTGCACCTGGGGACAAAGACTTTTTGGGGTGTGTAAGCTCCTCAGAGCATCAACAGATACAGTGAGTGCCAAGTCCCCGGACACGTTTTCCTGCCCCATCACGGGGTGGGAAGGGAAGCAGGACCGAGGGCTCTGCGTGAACAAAGGACAGGCTGCAGAGACAACCCGCCACCCGCAGAACAGCCTCGGTAGCTCTCAGGAACCAGACAGGTTAAATATTTGCATGGGGGACATCAGAAGAAAATCTATAACGCAGCAAAGACCTCAAAGGCACTTCCACTACAGCAACCTGATCCTGTAAATACTTCCACACAAAGGACTCCACACACATCGGAAGCCCCTCGAGTGCTGATAAAGACCCTACACGGCTTCGGGGTCCCGCCTCTGGGAGCGCAGCCCCGGGGGCGGCTTCCCCCGCGGTCTGGGTGCTGCTCCGGGCACCGCCCCCGGGCTCGGCGGCGTGGGAAGGGCGAGGGGCGAGCGCAGGAGCCCACCTGCCCCTTCTGGCCCACCTGCCCCTTCTGGCACCCCTCCCCCGGGCTTTCACCTCTGCGGCAGCTCCGGGAGCTTCGGGCTCCGGGCCGTGCTTTCGGGTGCTCCCACTCCCAAACCAGCACCTCCCAGCAGGGAGGCTCCTGTGCCACGGCCAGCTCACTGAGCCGTCCCTTGGCGCTCCCTGGGCTCGTCTGCAGGACGCAGGGCCAAGACATGCAGAAATGTCCGTGTCGGTGCCAAGCACACCAGCCCGAGTGCCCAGCCCAGGCCAGCTGTGCGGGCAGGACGCGCCGTGCGGCAGTTAACCCCACGGGGTGCGCACTCCGGGACGGTCAGGTCATAAAGTATCACTCTCCACTCTTTAATATCACTCTCCACTATTTAATATCACTCTCCACTATTTAAGCCTGACACACCATTCACAGAAACATGAATCACAGAATGGCTGGGTTGGAAGAGATTTGCGAGCTCAGCCAGTCCCAACCCCCAGGCAGGGACACCTTCCACTAGACCAGGTTGCTCTAAGCCCTGTCTGTCCTGGCCTGCACCATTACAGAGCTCTTACCTGTAGGGATGCCCACCCAAAAAATTTCCCTACCACTTCAGCAGTGACTAACGAAACACACCCAGGGGACGATGCTGAGCTGCTGGGGTTCCCCAAGCATCTCAGGGACCATCTTGGGCAGATTCTGCCTCCCCAGCCTGTAGAGATGTGCTGTTTATGCCAGAATGGCACTGTCAAGGTAAAAAAGAGGTTCTAAAACATCCACGTCCTCTACCCCAAACTGCCCAGGCCCCTATAGGATGACAAAGCTTCCAAACATAGTCCCTATGAACTTGCTCTGTTCACCACATCTTGGGAGAAGCTTGAATGAAAATATGCTAATTTGAGCTCTTTTATTAGCCCACACATATGAAAATTGTTTGACAGTTTAGCAGATGTAAGACTAGAATGAGACCAGAATAAATACCAAGGTAGGTCTGAGAGAATTTTGTCCATCTTAAATAAAACATTTGTAAATCCCTGAATCTGTAATTCTGTGAAAAACAAACCAACCAACCAAACAGACAAACACTCCAAACCCCCCATCTGGGTTATAAGTATCATATTACTGGCCTAAGCCTGCACCTTCCAGAGGTTGGTCACCCCTTAGCCATGTGAAAAATGAATGTAAAATACTGTCATTCTAACATGGTGCCATTTGCACCCTTTTGTACTTCTAAGAAAACAGGATTAAGCAGTGGGAAATCAGACTTGACCTCTTGCAGATGTTTTTTTGCGTAATTCACCATAAGAGACACTAAAAATATTTTGGCAGTTGCTTCAACTATGGTGAATAAGTTTATCTAGACAAGATTCAGTAGAAGTGAAGGCGGGTAAGTCGTGCGCTTTAAAAACGCCTGGGCGGGGACAGCTGTGAACAAATTCTGCCCCGAACTTTGCCACCTGCAAACTTGCCATGACTAAGAAGTTAGCCTGGAAAGAGAAACGTTCAGAATGTTAGCACAGAAATTCCTCTATCTCACCAGGGTGTCTTGCTGCCTCCAAACACAGCTCAAGTGGGCAGTATTTCCACAGAGGCAGGAAAACTGCTTGACAAGCTGCCAGGCTCTGAGTCTGGAATTACTGAAGGATGAGCCTCAAAAAAGTTCAGAAGATCTGTTATGCTTGAAAAAGCACCTAAAATGAAAAATAAAGGGCCAAACCCTGATGTCTTTGATCACTCTCATCTGAATAAACTCCTACTGACACAGTCGAGCCCAACAGACAGCGACCTCAGAACCTGGCCCTGAGCTCCGCGCTGAAACGCATCCAAAGCGCCGGAGTCTCCTGGGTCTGGAAAGAGCGTGAACCTTTCCCGTCCCCGCAGAGGGTTAGAATTACTGCAAGAACAAACCCTGATGGAGTTATTTTGACTCTCTTGTTCCCAGTCTCAGCTGGACCCAATAAAAACACTGATGTACACAAAAATAACAATAAGGAGAGAATGGCCAGCCCGGGAAGCCCGTGTGCTCTCTTGTCTCTGCAGAGCTCTCTGTTCGTGCCCAGGAGCACAGCGCAGAGCGCGGGGCCCCTGCGGCACTGCCCACCTCCCTCGGCAGGGCCGGCTGCCTGCTCGTCCCGAGGGATGAAGGAGGTGTGATGCCAGCACCAGCATCTCCTCTTACCAAGGAGTCCCAAACACACGAACCTCTCCCACACCCAACACCGAGATGGTTTCACACACTCCAGAAGTCAGCCCATCCAGGCTCCACTGTTGTGTTTGTGAGTGCTCCAAGATGGGGCTACTCGGGACAAATGGGTAAAGCATCTGCAGTCTTGGTTGAATTAAGATTTTCAGACGTGCCTGATACACAAAGATGTTAAGTTCTACCAAGCAGAGTTCTTATTCTGCACCAGTAAAAGCTGAAATTAGGATAATTTTATGGATCAGAATATGTGTGTTTATGCATTTTCTTAAAAGGACTCATTGTAACATTCCCTTCTTCCAGCAAGTGAAAAATATGCTGAAAATAAAGTTGCAGGATGCTCTGGTGTTTTCAGTGGGATTCTTGTGGCTCTGGAACCCAGAGGAGCAGAGGCAGCAGCGCAACTTACCGGAAGAAACTGCTCTGGCACATGGAGAAAATTCCTCTCTGTTTTAAGATTTTAAGCAGGGTTTGCTCTTGGAAATGGTCACAAACACAATTTCAAAGATACCTGACTTCTTAATGCTTGTGCTGCTGAAGCTCCCTTTTGCCAAATAAAAGATAACATATTATTAAATGAAGTACAGAGAATCATCACTCTTGGGTAAGAGGTTATGAGAGAGTGTGACTGTTCTGAGGCAAGGGTTAAAAGAGGTGGACGAGAACTGATCTTCTACAGCACCTGGGGACATCTGGAACCAGCTGCACCCTGAAGAGTGCCTCAGAGGAAGGACCTTGGAGAAAAGTCCTCTGCAGCAGCCCCTTTGGAGAGGTTTCTCCCTACAGACATAGTTGGATTCTTACAACTATTCTCAGGGCAGGAGCAACAGAAACAACGCAACCACCAACAAAAATCAGGTGCCACATTAAGTCTCCCTTTAGCACCTTTGGTTTCACATATTTATTTTTGGAAACATTTATCACGGGACTTCTCTTAAACTGTTACCCCTAGTCCTCAGCATATGTAAGACTATATACTTCCCTTTTACTGCATTTTAATTGCATGAGAAGTTTTAAAAGTCCTTTTTTTTCTTTCCCGGAGTCATTTGGGACAAAAGGCATCTGGCACTGGGTATTTAAATAAGACCTGTCAGAACTGTAAAATTAGTTTTATGTTTTAATAAAGGTACTTTAAAAATCTCAAATATAATTCTGCATTCAAACCATAAGTGTTTGGATTAAGAAAAGCAGATCCCACGTTAAATCTTAATATAAAAAGTAAATCAAGTACAGAACTAAGCCAGTCCTCATCTGTGGCATTATATACGAGAGCAGGAACAAAAAGAGGTAATATCTCCAATAGCTTTTTTGGGGGCATTCTGAGTTTAAAGAAGCAGCATTGAGAGCATAAAATCTGTATTATATTATTTGCTATTTATCTCAGTTTCTCTAGAGACCCAGGCCACCTTTAAAGCTCAGACTCAGCTCCGTGTTTCCACCCAAAATTCTCTCCACTCTTTCTGGCCTCGCTGTGCTGGACCATCCTGCCCTCCTCTCCCCACCCTGAAGGGGTGGCCCCGAGGACCGGCACGGCAAAAGACCCCTTGAGGTGGCGGGTGCCACCCTGGCAGGGGACATCTCTTCTGTAGGTGTCCAGCCCACACCGTCCGAACCCGGACTGACAGGGCTCACTTAGCTTGGAGGACGCTTTGATCAGCTCTGTCATCAGCACGGAATTCACTCTAAAGGTTTGCAGGCATACAGACAGAGGACAAACCCAAAGCCAAAGCCTCCCTCCAACACTCTCTGCCCCACAGCAGCGAGCGCAGCCCTCCTCCCCTCCAGGACACCTTCTGACTCCCCTCCTTTTCTCCCTCCGCAGCCTTCGGAGGGCACAGGGAATTGCCCCCCCAGTCCCACGCAGAGCTGAAACACTTGCAGGTAGCCCTGCTGGCCACACCTGTGTGCCGAGCCCGAGGACAGGGCTGTCCCCACCTGCGGCACAGGAGGACAAAGCCACCTTGAACCCTGCCGAGGTGACCGCGTCAGCCCACGTTTGCTGCCACCGCCCGAGCTCAGCGGGCACTGCTGGGACACCCAGGGCCGCCGGCACAGAGGGACCCAAGGACACGGCACAGCGGTGGGAGCAGAGACAGCCCTCGGCCAACAACGCCTTCTCCAAGGGCTTTATAGCCCAGCACGGAGCTGAGCCTGACCTGTGCCAGAAGGGAGCCACTGCTCCATCCAGGACACCCCAAAGGAGCAAAGGAACCGGCTAACATGGACCGAGGAGCTTCAGTGCGAGCTCCTGCTGGGGAACTGCCTGATCTTTAAGGTCTCTTCGAAACCGAACCGTTCTGTGATTCTATGAAGTGGCTTTCCAGGTGCCCAGCAGGCCTGGCCCTCCTCCGAGGTCACCGCGGGTGAGGGGAGCGGGCAGGGAAGCGTCACAGGTGCAGACAGGCTCGGGGCAGCCCCCACCCCCCAGCCCCATCCCCGCTGTCACCTCCCCGCCGCCAGCTGCCCAACCTGGCACTTCACCACAGGTCACCTCCGGTGTGAGGAGTTAACGCTCATCCCCCAACAGGCGCGATGAAAAGGAGACAAAAAAGCAGGATGCTGGTGAATGACAGCAGTGGGTGGCCCAGCCCTGCACACAACAGGCACAGCCAAGTGTGTCTGGCACCAGACAATGGTTGGGCTGGAGGTGTGTGGGGCGGCAGCGCCAGCGCCGTTCTCACGGCGGGGCACCCGGCCATGTCGCCTCACAAATCCGCTCCCTCCTCTCTTCCCCGGGGATGGGTTTGGTTTTTTCTGTGTTGTCCTTCCTCTTGGGACATTTGCAGCTCTGAAAAGAAAGCAGGTCAAACACCCTCAAATGGTGCATTTAGTGCTTCCCCTTGGGTTCCCATGGCTTCCTCGCCACTTCCCCGCTGCCCTGGGAAGCGCAGCCGGATTTCGGGGTAGCAGCCTGACCCCTGGGCTGCGCTGTGCCTGACGTCAAGTGCTGCTAATGCGTTTTGCATTTGTGCTCGGGGGCAGGAAATCTCAACTTCCAGTGCCAAGGGGTTAATTATAATTTATATAGCAAGATCTCAGGCTGCGGGAATTTTTTTCTCCAGCTAATTAAGAGGTGCAATTACCTTTGAGAATCAAAGGGATATTCTGGTACCCAGCTCTGAGAAACAGACTATAGGCTCTTAAAACACGAGGACATCTTTGCTTTTCTACATATTCTTAGTTTTTGATGTTGATCATTAACAAGAAATTGTCATATTTCTGATCCATCATCACAATGCCCCGCTGAGCACCCCACGCAAGCCACTGCAGCAGGGTAACAGAGCATTGCTGCTTTCCCTGTGATTACCTGTCCTTCCAGCAACATGCTCACCTGACCCGTCATCTGCTGCTCAGGGCCCTGGCAAAACTTCCTGCATATTAATTAACGAAGCTTCATGATGACCTTAGCGTGGGCAATACATAACAGCCCAGTCTGTGCTCAGACCACCGGCTCAGGACTACTTACTCCCAAAGCAAGCAGTGCAGTGATGAATGTTGTATTAATTCAATAATAATGATTGCATTTATTTGTAAATATTATTATAAGTAGTAATTATAAATTGACACAATAATGATAGTAAGTATTGTATTAATTTTGTAATAAATATTACTAAATTGTCCCATGGCAGCCGCTCTGCATTGCCCTGTCCTACCCAGTGGTCCAGAGCAAGCAGGAGGACACCACTTGCCACGCAACCGTGGGGACCGTGGCTGAGGGACAGTGAGCAGCAGCAGCACCCGGGAGGCACGGGGAGCAGCGGCGGCAGCACCCGGGAGGCACGGGAAGTGGCTGAGCAGGCCGGTGGCAGCGCCCGAGACCCCCCTCCCGCAGCCGCGGGGAGCCGCGGGGTGAGCAGGGCTGGGGAGCCCCACACCCCGCCCGGGGCCGGGGCAGCGCTGCGAGCAGAGCCATCCCCCACCAGCTCTGCCCATCGGCTCCTTCCCTTCGTGTTTGTGCAGGGGCTTAACAGTTCCAGCTCTCTCTTCTCACCGCTCCCGGAGGTGATTGCTGAGCCATTTGCACGGGGTTAATGTAATTGAATATTCAGATGTGGGGAGAGGGGCGTTTGAGCTAAAGACAGCAATGAGAGGTTCTGGGGACCCCTCGGAGTCCTGCTCTGGGGACCCAGCAGAGTTACACGTGCAACACGGGCTTGGCACAGATGCACAAATACATCCTCGGGCATTCGTTGCTTTCTCGGGAAGCACGGGGCTATCGCTCTCTGGGAATGAAGCGCTTAAGCCAGAAACTGATGCCGGGCAGTTGTCAGCAGCCCACACACGCTGCAGGTCTCACACACCCGCAGCAGCAGCCTCCACCCTGACCCGGAGCACAGCCAGAGGCAGAGGTGAGGCTGGCAGTGCCAGGGAGACCAACCCTTCCTCTAAAACGGGGATTCCAAGAAGAAGCTCTGTCCATGCGGGTTAGAAATGAAGCTCATGCTGGCAAAGCCAACAGGGGAGCTCAGCAGCTGGTACCCGACACCAGCAACTCTCTAGCATGGCTTGATTACGCTGTGGCCGCTCTGTCAGGCTGCCCTTTGATGTGCTGACAGCAGCAAACTGGCTGTGCTGAACTTGCGGCCAAGCAGGCGGAAGCACACAACCCGAAACCACACCACGTGAAGCATTTTGTTAAATTAGGAGATAACACGGCTGACACCTCGGCATGGAGAGATGCCTACTGGCACCACTCATCTCACAGGTAGCTCCAAGAAGCTCCTTTAGACCTGACAATCAACTTATCCCACAGGTACTGCCATCCCTGGAAGCTGTCCTTTGATAGGTGGCTGCCAGAGAACAGGCACATCAGTTCTCATGAGCCATTTTACCAGAACATCTACAAAACCACACAGACCTGTACCAAGCAGAGCACTTCCAGTACAAACGAGTCCCCAAACAGAATAATCTGTTTCACTTCAGGAGACTAAGCAAAAATCAGGAAGGTTTTCCTCTGCAAAGGTTGAGAATAATCAGGGTAGAAGAGAGAAGGGCGCTTTTTAGAGCATTTATTACTCTACACAGGATGGCATCTTGCTCCTTGCTGGTGCAAGCAAGAGGTTGGGAAAGGACCTGGCTCAGCCCTGGAAAAAGGAGAGAGGGATTAGAAAACTGTGCTTGTAGTCTCATCTTAACCCATGAACCTGCACAGCATTCAATGAAAAAGGCTGTGAATGCTTCATCAGCAACGACCAAGCTACATAGGAAAGAAAAAGAAAGGAAGGGCAGATCCAGAGGGAAATAAATTTACACCAGCATTACCTTTCCCTACAGCTCGCTATTTATTGAAGAAGCAGCAAAAGCTTCAGTGCACTTCAGAATACAAACGCTGACACGGAAATTCAGAGCCCTGAACCACTTCCAACAGGGAAAATATACTGACCGCAGTCTCTTTGGAGGTCAAACAAAATCAATAGCCTTTCTCTCCAGTCTGTCTCTAAACTAAGCTTCTTTCAAAGACATCCAGAGAAAATGGATCATCTTTTGTTGTTGTGTGTGGGTTTGGGTTGGGCTTTTTTTTGTTTTGCTTTTTTTTAAGTGGTCAAACATTCATAGAAGCATAAGAACTCCTTCCTCCCTAAGCATACTGAAAGGATTGTATAGAAGTCAACACTGCCCATCAGTTTTACTACACAATAGATGAGTTATCCACTTCTAGGGGAGGAAACCAAGCTGGAAGCTACTTAGTGCTCGGCAAGAGAGGAAAAAATAAATCAATGCATTTGCTTGATTGGGGTACTCTTAAAGCTGGTTGTCAATTAGTTCAACACAGTTTGCTGTTAGAGAGCACAACAATTTAGCCCCAGGAGCTAAAGTTTGCTGCATTTCCTCAGATTCCTCCTGCTGAGAGACAGATATTGGCTGCAGCCAGGTCAGGCACAGAGGAGGAGAAGGAGTGAGGCTGAAGTCACAGCCAGAGTGAGAGCCTGACGTCGGTACAGCCAGCGGTGGCCGCTTCCTTCCGTTCCGAGCACACCGCAAACCAGACTCGTGCCCAGAGAGGAGCAGAGGTGATGCTGGTTCTCACCCCGGTACACAGCGCGCCTCTCCCGTCCCCAGCACACACCTTCTAAGGTAAACTGCAGCTTATACACCCTTGTGCAGATGGTATCATCCTTTCCACACAGGTGGGTCACCCCAAGCTGAGGGAAAGGGCAGAAGGAATAAAGGAGGAGAACAAAAAACTTTGCCTACCTCCAATTTTTTAAGTAATACAAATTCTTTAAAATCTCAATACAAAAATCACGAATGGGGACAAACCACAAAAATCACTTCCTAAGGGTCCCACTGAATGCATCCAAAGGAAAATCACTGCCTTCAGAGCAAGGGATCACCCACGGCTTTACCTGCCAGTTCTGCTCTGACAATCAGTGTTGAAAGACACTCTTCAAACCATTAATTCACGCTGAGAAGACTCTCGAGAGGTCACCCAGCTCAACCCTCTGCTTTGAGCAGGACCATCAGGGCTAGGAACGATCACTCCTTAGCTGTGCTCCAGCTGCCCTGCAACAGGTCACTCTCTGAGCCGGTGACA
>VWPU01013924.1:0-70229 GCA_013398955.1 Callaeas wilsoni | reverse complement strand
GGCCCCGGGAGCGGCCCCGGCGCTGCCGCAGCTCCGCGGCCAGCACGGACCCCGGCGCCCGGCCGGGACAGGCGGCACCGGGCCCCGGGGCTCCTCTCGGGCTGCCCCCACCGGCACGGGGCCCGAGCACCGGAGCGCGGCGGCCGCAGGGCCCGTGAGAGAGGGTGAGGCAGAAAGAAAAGTAAATTTGACAAAAACGAAGAAAAAGAGCCGGACCGTAAGGCACCACAGCAATGCAGGCGTATCCAGAAAGAGATGATCCCCTTATAGGATTAATCCGTTGCAGAGCACACTGGGTCACTTCAGGAACGATCAAATGACCTATTTTCTGTTTGCTTTGAGCTCTTCCCTTTGCCACACTGAACTGAACCTGTTCCTTGCTGTTTATCTGAGGCACAGGATAGGTTCGCCTGTACTTCATCACCTACTTTTTTATATCAGTGCAGACTGGATGCAACCAGCAGGCAGAGAAGGATGCTCTGGCAGTTTTCTGCACAACCATGGACACCAAAGCAAGAAGGAACCATATTCAATCCATTTTCACACTGAATTTCTAAGCACCCCTCCCTGCAATATCCAGCCTGATCACATCTTCCCACTTCATGCAAAGCAGTATGACCACACTGACACCTAGAGAGGAGGCTGAGGTTTCTCTATTAACTACCAGCACCAGGACTAGCTGTCTAACACACTTACTCCGAAATGTCCTTACAGATGTGAAAGCATGCAGCCTGTGGCAGAAGCATCTATGAGATTGGACACCCCCAAAATTTCAGGGGGGAAAAAAAAAGCAGTTTAAAAAAGTGACAGTATACAAATAAATCAAAACAGACACTAATTTCTGCCAGTGACCTTCTGCCAACGGGTATTTCCTAGTCGTTATACCAAAATACAGCAGTTAATATATTAAAAAGCAAGGACTAAAATCCAGATATGAAACATCACCTATTCAGCTGCTACCCAGCTCTGAAAGTGTCTGAAGAAGTTTGACACCTTGTTCTGTCAATTACTAGCCCACAAGCCTCCCCAAGTATTTGAACACCCCATTTGAGCCTGCCCAGAGAGATGAGGGTTCCACCAATGTCTAACAGCAACATATCAAGCTCAGTGATATGTAAACCTCAGTAAGAAATTTCCCAAATTACTTTTACTGATGCCAGGATGTGTTTTGGCATCCTACCAACCCCGCTGGTGCTGGAGGGGACAAAGGGGAAGCGAGCAGAGCATTGATGTAACTCTCCCTGTCTCTCTGCACAAGGTGGATGGTGTCCAGGGGACAGCTGACAACTAACCCACTTCAGTGCACCCTCCACGACCAGCAGAGCTGAGCTTGTATCTTACATCCTTTTGTCCCCTCTTGTCCCCTCCCCACCACTGTTGCACACAGAGTGAGGGAGCCAGCTCAGATGATCAGCAAAGAACTAAAGTAACAGACATTTCAGGACACTATTTCAGTGTTGTTCTGACACATAAGTCAGGACAGGGATTTCCTCATGCACAGCCAGTGTTGAATCAATACCATGTTCTTACATGCTCCTGAAGAGAGCCTGCCCCATCACTGAACCAGAAGCTTTTTCCACAGAGTTAAAAGAGCATGAACTTACCCACTTAACAAAATACAGCAGCAGCTAGCCCCAGGGTGCCTCCAGCCAGAACTTGGCTGTAAATCACTCTGCTGGCTCTTCTTGCATGCAAGATTCACTGTTCTTTCAGCTTTGTTAGCTGTAGGTCATGGCAGGTGGTTGCAACTGAATGGTAGCTCCAGGGATTAATCCAGAAGGGACGAATCCTTCCTGCCCATTTCGGGGCACCAGCACATGTGCATGGGCAGTAAAACCATCACTCCAGCCTGGAGGCCTATTGCACTTGCTGTAAATCCATACGAGTAACTGCCTCGCTCATGGAAAAATAAGTTCATGGTCTCTTGAAGAAGAAAGAAGAGCTCTTCCAAGCTTCCAGCAGTCCTGCTCTACTTCCAGCAAAAAAAAAGTTGAAAGATCTGACATGCTCACGTTGGCCACATATTAAACCAGACAATCAGTAAAGTTCTTCAAAATTAAATTACTTCCTTGATTAAGAACTTTCAGGGCCTCAGGACAAAAAGGAAATACAGGCCCTTTGACTTTTTTACTTTAACAAAGCATTTCTCAAATTCGTTTCTTGGACTAGCTTCATTCTCGAGATGCTCTTCATGGAGCTGAATGCAAAAAGCCTCCTGTGCCTGCCAGTCCTTCCTCATTACTTTTGATGCACAGTCTCTGTGGAAACTAAAGCTAAAAATAATCACCCTCATCTCCTCCACTAGCACATACTATTTTATTCTCTAACCATAATTGCTTGATCTACCTGCATTCATGATCTTCTAGGAAGAGACCTTCCCAGTTCCATGCCAGTTTCTGTACAAGTCCTCTCCAGGGATACTGCTGGTGTTGTGCCTGGGATCATTGCTTGCACACTGTCATAAAGATGCCTTGCATGCCACAGTCACTACTGGGCATCTGAAAACCCCAAGTTCAGCTCTGAGCTGCTGCAGCTTGAGGGACTCTATCGTCATTTTTCTCCTTTGGACTCATTACTGGAATATTGTGTCCTTTTCTTTCCTCTTCTGCTTCTGATCAGGGATCTTTTGTCTGCTAGTCAGCTCACAGTGAAATGTCCAGTTGAATTGCAGGCTGTTTCCATTGTGTAAACAGGACATGTTCCAGGGCAGTAGAAGCACATCATGTCCGTGAGAGGCCCAGAGGCAACGCTGGCCCTTCTGAAGAGAGGGAAAGCTCCTGCTGCAATACTCCATGTGTAAGAGTAGGTCAAATTCAGTCTCAAGGCATCACAGCCTTCTTCTTCTGTGTGCAGACTAGGCTGTTGCACGGTACCAGAAAAAGATTTTTTTCATTAGATAGCCAACATCTGTCCTTTACAGTTTGCCCAGTCTTTTGTTTCTTTGCTGGACAGCAATCTTTATGTCACTGCAGGCAGAGACCTCAACGAGCCACTAACGCCACCCAAACACCAATTGAAAATCTGAGCAATGTAAGAGAATCTACTGAAAAACACACCCGAGATCTTTCATGCTACAGCCACCTCTCTGTGGAAGAAGGTGTGCCAGTTCAGCTCATAGGATCAGGCACAATATCGAGTAAGTGCTCAGTAGCTACTCTAGAGTGATTATGAAATGAAACCTGAGGATACAATTCCTGTATTAATATGACTGTTGAGGGAGCAGCTAAAACATTTTGTTCTGCTAGAGCCAGTGTGAAAGAAGAAAATAATTTCTCTGATCTGAAAGCTGTTTAAAAAGAAAATACTACAAAACTTGAAGAGAACAGTCTAGTGGCTCATAAATGTAATAGTGAAATTTAGTATTTTCAATTCAGAAAAAGGGAAAGAAAAGCCACAGAAGCACAAAGCAGGAGAATCCCGCAGAAGGATTAGCATGCACAGTGCAGCCATTCACCCCAGAGCAAAGGAGAGCTCCAAGGGAACCTGAACATATTAAATGTGAAGCTAAAATTAGATGCTTGCAAAAGCAGACTGAAATGCAAAAATTAAAAATAGCTGCTATATCTGCAGAAAGTGGTGGAGAATTAGATTTGAAGTCACCAGAGGAAGATTATTTAGGGGATGTTATACATAAATGAGAAAATAAAGAGGAGCTGGGAAGAGCAGTATGTGTAACAACAGATAGAGTACCATCCCAAGGCAGGGGGGCGCAGCACATAAAATGACTACTGCTTTACGTGACAAAAAATAACCCAGGGGAATTCAGCTGCTGATCTTTGGCCACAGAAAGCAACAACTCTGGACTCGAGTGCAGGCTACTCCAAACTCTGAATTAAATTGAACCAAAACAGGTGAATTGATTAAAGCTTGTGCTAATAGCAGTTTTTACTCAGATTGTGAGTGAAGTATCAGCATACAGTGTCCTCCATGACTGCATTAAGTTAACTGGCTGCACAGACAGGTAAGGAGGAAACACAGCTGGCAGCAATAACATGAAGTCACAAGCCAAGAAAAGACAGGGCAGGTTTTCTGAATAAATGAGCAGTTGTTCAATTGTTGACAGGATGTAATAGCAAGTACGAACCACCCGTTGCTGACAGGGCACAGGTACCTGCAAGCAGCAGGTACAGTCTCCTGGCAGCAACAGCAATCAGATTCCATGGGCCCGATGGATTATGAGAACCAGCTGTCCAAATACACCCCCACTATTAACAACAAATGCTGATGTAGCACAATGAGAGGGAACCTGCTTAGAGAGCTGGAAGAATACTCTTACTGAGTATTATGGGTTTGGTCCAGGAGGTAAGGGAAAAAAGAAAAAAGCCTGAGGGAGCATTCCAGTGTCAGCCAAGCAGAACCCACGGTGAAACATTAACTGAAAACATGGATAGCAGAGAATAGGATCTGGCAGAGGTAGATTTCCTGAAGGAAAGAATGAAAGAAAAATATGGTCAGGGTCTGGGTTGGTGCATAGTTCCCTAGCCCCTACAGTTCTTGTCCTGGAACAAAGGGCAAAACCTTTGAATGTGTCCATGCGGGCACAAATTTTAAGGATGGCACAACACAGCTCTATCTAGCTGCCTTCCTAACTCAGGATGAAGAATGAAATATCCAGGCAAGAAGAGTGCTACTTAGTACAGGCAAATTTTTGGAAGTTGCAACTGAAAATTATAAGGAAAATTGGTAAAAAACCACAAGTCTGAAATTTTAATTTCTTTTTCCCTGCTCTAAATATGTAGTGGCTGTAAGAAAGCAGTATTTATAAGGGTACACCTGGATTCACTTGACAGGCCAGAAGGGAATTCCACATTTGAGTCGGTTTCCAAAATGCAACTCGAGTGTTGCTAATGCACAGAGACTGAATCTTAAACTTGAATAAAACTCCCTCATTCCCCAATATTTAAGGGATGGGGATGCACTCCTATCCTGTACCATTCTTTTGACTAATTAATTATTCATCTTAGTATTTCAAGGTGATTAAGCAGCAAAATCTGGCTTCTGACTCTGGTCTCTGTGACAACAACTTTGCTTTAGGCAATACAGCAAATCTGTTAGGAATGAACACATGCTAAACAGTCCCACAAGAATAAAAGTGGGTGATCCACGATGATCCAGAATGCTTGATGTGCCGTCATGGCTTGCTCAAGAGCAGGGCCCTTGTGGAAGCATGAGGGACTGTCTTGAGGCAGTTTCCAAGAGTGAGGTACCCTACCAGCTCCCCAGGAGTTTGCAGTAGGGCCGGCAGCCCAACCAGCACAGAGCAGCACAGCACGGCCCCAGCTTTAGGCTGCTCACTTCTAGGCAATAAGGAAAAATAAACAGGCTGCAGCTACCCTGTGTACGTGACCAGGTGATGAACCCACAGTCTTACAGCTCTTCACATCAAGGGGGCATCTGTCTTCTTTCTCACCTTCAGTGAGAGCTCCACACCCACAGCTTCCACTGCTAGCCAAGCATGTGGCAGAGCCAGAGCCTTGAGGAATTCACCACCCATCACAAGGCACTGTTTGGCTCCAGTACAGTCAATTCTGGCAGTGCTGCTGGCCTGTCAGCTGGTGTTCCAGGGTCCCAGCCCCAGCCCGTGCTGCAGAGGGGTTTGCTTGCTGAGGTGACAGGGCCAAAGCAGCACAGACCCCAGAGTGACTCCACTCTGCACTGTCGGCACTGGCTCCTGGGTATTTGACATTGCCAGACCTTCCTTGGATTTAATTTCCTCTTGCTTTTCCTGTGGGTTGGTGCAAAGCTCTCAGCCAACACTGACACCAGGCCAGCTCCAACAGCAGGGACTCAGCACATGCAGAATATACACTTCTCAGCATAGTCACAGAGGCCTGATCCCTAGATCACTGGTCACAGCAGCCTAAATCACAATGTACTTGCTTCCTTAAACACCTCCTAATGCTAATGGATTCTATTCTTTACTAAGGAGTTCTCTATTGCTACCCCTTGCTGACCCCTCAGCTTTATTTTCCTTCACTATTACCTTACAGCCTTTCTTTCCACTGTGGGTTTCTGATCAAAATCCCCCTCTCTAGCATCACACCAGGGATCATACAGCACTTGACTTGCTAGGGCTGCATAACTAGAGCCTGCTACCAGAACAATTCCTGCAGTATGAAAGGATTTTTATGAGCTTGCTCCACTGATGGCTGCAAGTAAAATTGCTGCCAGCAGAGGATTACTTACCTGTAGAGAGCTGGCAGAGATCCAGGCCCTTTGTTCCCTCAGTACAGAGGGATCAAACACACTGCATCTCCTGATAGCAGTGGTGATTCTCATGCAGTCAAGATAAAGCTGGTAAATCAGACAGTCTTCTCCCTTCCCTGCCATGAGTAAATAAGACACTGAATGTTTTGGTGCTGCCAGCACAAATATGATGTTAATTCAAAGGCAAAGACTGCTCAGCCCTTTGTGGGTGTCCAGGGTAAATGAGAGCAGCTGCTTACTCCTGCTGCATGATGCTTTCCATTTCATCTCAGCTGCAGGACTCGAGCAGCCATCAAAGCCTGCAGTATTCTGCATCAGTCCCTCCCTCCTGCAAAGGGAATCAAGCTTTATCCTAATGACCCAGAAATGCACATGGGGTTGGCTTTTCCTTTTTAAAAAATCTTGCTTGCTCTGGACTACACATCACAGTTGCCTTGGCCTGTTAACAGCAAGCTGGCTCTGCATTTAACTCTCTGGAACAGACACACATGCAGCCTGAATTTCTACAAAACACAACTCCTTATTTGTGAATCTCTATTTTACCGGCGATAGTCCTGCCTGTCATGTTCCATCTCCCCATCTTTTGAAGGAAAGCACTCTGGGGATGGGACACACCTGTCTCTCCTACAAAAAGCATAAGAGTAAGTTTCAGCCCTAAGGAAACAAGGGATGTCTTTTTGAGTGTGTATGAAATTTAAGTTTTTGTTGAAATAATCAGTCAGTGTGCTAAGCTTTCCAGCTCTGTTTCATTTGCTGGCTAGACCTCAGCCATCAATAAGGCCTATACCGATCTAATCCATTACTGCTCCTGCATCTGGAAAAATACTCCCTATTACCATTTTATGACTAGGCCATGCCAATGACTAACAGATCTGTTTGTGACAAAGTAGATAAGCACATAAGAAATAGACAGGAACATTGTTCTATTAAAAATAATAAAGGCTAATAAAAAAATATTTTATCCACATCATGTCTAACCTTAAATCCCAAAGGCTGAAAAGCCTAATTAATGTATAATTACCATATTTTTCTCCTGAGAAAATAGGAAAATAGGAGTTTTAGATTTTAGGATGAAATACATATTTTTAAATAGATAAATCTGCTCAGTGATGCAAACAAGTGAAAATTGTAGTTATTACCTCTTCCAAAAATCAATTCAAATGAACTTCTGGATAGTTATAAGTAATAAAACCCCTGCTCTGAGCTCACAGAGAAGTCACAGAGAAGTGCTGAGCAGCACTAGGCAGCAGTAGCCTGCAGGAGTGACACATAGTCCTCTTTACAAGAAAACCACAGGCCCCAGTGTAAAAGCCCCTCCTGGAGCACAGGTAACTCCTTCAGCCAACACGGGCAGCCAAAGCTAAAGCCACGGCCCAGAAGCTACAAAGCCAAGGCATTTGCACCCACTGCTGCAGCAATAAGGACCCAAGGCACTTTCCTTCAGCAGCAGTCACACTGACTTTATTGTACTCTTTGAGATCACAGTTCACTATCAGAAGGTCAATAGCTCTGGCACACAGAACAATTACAATTTGCATTATATACACACTATTACATCTATTTTCATCACAAACAGTTTAAACAAACCAGAAAAATCAGAAAAAAAACCTGAACAGCTTTCTTATTACGTTTGCCAAAACACTTGTTCTGGGCAGTTCCCAGGGAGTCAGACACCTTAATAAAGGAGTCCACATGAGAAAATGCAAATATTGTTCCCAATGAATGAGCTGAACAACATCAATGAAGAATGCCATATTCAGACATCTCCCCTTACATCCTTTAACACACAAACTTTGTTCATGCACCTCAAAAGTAATACACAGAAGCCTAAGCAGTAGCAGAATACATCAACTTTGATTTCTACAGTATTTGTATATGTTTTGGGCCATACTTTACTTTTCCTCCCTCCCCCACCTCCTTCAAGTGTTTAAATTCTCTATTGCCACCCATATACAAACTCTCATATTAGTGAGACTAGAAGCTAGGAGCTCATTCAACAAATTTCCTTGTTCAGAGACTCTCCCAAGCCGTTTAACGGTAACAACATGCTAAACATAGGAGTAACGTCCTTCCTGACAGGCCCGGCAGCAGATTTGATACAGTGATCTGAAAGGAGTATCTGGAAACCTACATGTCTTGGCTGCAACTTCGAAAGAGCTATGAATTCTACTCAGGTGACTTTTGCAAGGTGAGATAGGAAGAAACTAAACTGCGTTTTCACCTGCCTTGGGTGAATTTACTTTCCATTTTTCAGAGATGGCTTGTCAGAGCTAAAGATGATGCAGTAGTAACACAGATACAGCTGCTTCTCAGCCATCCTTCCTATAAGGCTAATTTAAGAACCAGAAAGGGTCAATATAGAGATAACCTCTTCGTTTTGCTCTTCAAAAACTGTAATATAATGCTGCACAGCCTTGAAAGACATATATTTCATGATAATTAAACATTTCAGTTGGAGTACTCAAGACCTTATGTCAAACCATAGTACAAAATAGAAGTTTGTATGAATTATCAGCTATTATTGAAATGAATCCTAATGGCTCCATGCTCTTCATAGTGTGATGTGAAAGTGGAAGCACTTCAAAATATCAACTTTTTATACCCTTTCAGTTGGACTTTCAGAAATTCTGTTCCATTGGTTGTGCAAGTTGGTGTCCTTGTATACAAGCCAAACATTTCCTGCCCATAAAACCATATTAAGCAAGCCAAACACCTGTAGGGTTAAAAAAAAAGGAGGGAAAATATGTATTATTAAATTTGTTATGTTTGATTGCTTTTTTTTTTTTTTAAAACAAGCCAGAATGTCTCTTCAAGACAAACCAGAAGCAAGCACTATCTTTGGCACCCTTTCCATTTGGACAAGACATTTCCATGCTCTTCAGAGTAATAGAAGCTATTTTAGCTATTTTAACAGAGTTCTTTGTAGACCAGATAGTCAAACATACTCTATACTTTTCCCAGAATTAGACAAATTCTTTTCAGTCTCTGAGCACCCCTGCATATGCACTCTCAGACCAAATGACTAATTATTATCAGGCCAATGAATAACAGCCTGAGTTTTGAAAATCAGGATTCACTAGGAAGATCATACAATAAGCCTAATTTGCTTTGCTATAAAAGGTTCTTTGTATGAACATGAGCTTCACACCATTATGTTACAAGGAACCTCAATTTGATGCGTAAAAATGCTCACAGTTAAGTAAAAATCTGGGTTCAGCACCAGCACAGCATTTCCTCCTTACTTATATCAGTCATCAAACCACTTGGGTGGCTCAGAAAGATATTTTAAGTTGCTCTTGGCTACAGGCATAAATAGACACTCAAATGCATCTGGAAGTGCTGCATGTAACAGCTCTAGAGGTAGATCCTGCAAATTGTTCTGCTTTGTTTTTTTTAGAAAGAACCCTTTTCTCCTCCAAGAAATTATTTGCTCAGTGTTTTACCAGAGTATTAGTGAACCTGAATGACTAATAACCCCTAAAGAAATCTTAACGCAGAGGAACACGTGCAATTGGTAGAACAGGACTCTCAGGTACCATTTGTTGTTTTCCAACACATTTATTGTGCCCATATGGTGGAAGGCATACATACCACAGACACATTCAGAATTCCCATTCTGGTCACAGAAAGAAAATGGCAAGTTGTTCCTGGTGCTTTGCAAGATTCAATTCCTGGAATAATGCTGGCTCCTGTGGACACCTTGATGTCAGCAAGTGCCTTTGCCCAAACAAAAGTACTGACCAGCCACAGAAAGGCTATCAAGACACTGATAGCCAAGTCCTACACAAGAGAAATACTCATTAATAGGTTAAAAAAAATGCAGGAATATACATGAGAGCAAGGCAGAGACAGTATCAATTACATTACCAAGATAACTGCATCAGTGCTAATGAGCAAAAGCAAATTTAGTCAATTAACTGCGTTATAGTTACAAGTCAATGTTGATAACCAGCTACAAAACTATATGCTTGTGCTTGATTGATGCAAAAGGCAATCAGCCTAAGAAATCTGTTTCTAAAATCAGATGCCTTGCACTTATTTTATAAGATTTTAAGCCAGAGTTAAGCAAAGTGAGGGTGATGGGAGAAGGGCAGAGGATTTAAGTCTGGATGGCTGATAGTGACCTTTCAAGCCAAATTTTATCCTAAGTTCATTTTCAAGCATGCTATGAGATATCTCATTCAGAGCTTCAATATTGAAGATGACAAATTCACAGGGTAATTATTTCCCTCTGCCAGTTGCAGCAGGTGCTCTATACAGAGAAAATTCTCAGATTAACAGAGGAGGTCCCACCTATAGAACAATTGTATATTCGAATGCGTGATACGAAGGAAAAGTTGTGATGAATGTACTATTCACTTGAAAAAGTGAAAGTTCATTCCACTGCTTCAATAACTGCATAAGGTGTGATGCCGTGGATGGCCAAGGGCTTTGGGTCCCCTTTTCTGCTCGAGTGCTGGAGTGACCAGTCTGAGATACTGGTGTTCACACTCCATTTAACTGTTGTAACTACTGGATGTTCACCAATTGTTCCTGCATTAGCAATATTTCTCATCTCTTTGTAGCTTCAAAGTCAAAACGTTGAAATATCTTAGTATTACTCACAGTTAGTGGAAACTTGTTATTTTGCTGATACACATGGTTATATCCAATATATACCACAAGGGCAGTAACGCAGTAGAGGAACGCCAATACTGCCAGTGTGACAAAGAACTGTGCAGACGAGGAGAAGTTGCCCACGAGGTAAACATCAGTCCAAGTGCCACCACAGCCTTCTGGGTCTGGTGCACTAAATACAGCAGTATTCAATCTGTGAAGATTATATCCATGTAGTTAGAGTTTGCTATACAATGGGAACTTCATATAATCACACTTCATGCTTCACAGCAACAGTGCTTCAGCATTCTGATTGTGTAAGTTTAGTCTGAAAGGTACACTATGCACATATAAATAATCAGTTATGCAACACAAAGGTTTGTCAAGCTGTCTGAAGACTGTGCCCAATCCTACACTAAGATATACAATAGTACCTTCAGGAGAAGAATCCTAATCTCATTTTTAGAGCAGTTGAACAAAAAATTCCCAATTTGGATGCAGACTTCACAATATTACTTGAGAGACTGGCAGTTAAACAAGGTGATCTGGACTTAAAAGGCATTATAGCTACAAAAAACCACAAGCACTGAAGCTGAATAAATAAAGCTGTGTGACCAGCACAGAATTATTTCGGATCCCCATTCTCTCCTCCAAAAGCTGTTACAATTCTGGGTTTTGTGAACAAATTCTGTACTGTTGTAGTGGTTTTTACTGGCTGGTCACTGAATCCATTTCTATATTTATTTATATTCTTATGTTTATTGAACACATGTGGCACACCAACCCTGCACTCATCTTAATTGTGCAGCTGCAAGAGCTAAGAGGAAGCCTTCTTCCTCCTGCTCCAGGAAAGGAGCTTGTCTCTACAAGAGCACTGCAATGACACTGAAGTATTTAAGTTTTTTGTGTCCAACACCCTCACCAAGATAATGCTGAAATAAACTGAAAAGAATTTTCCATTCATCCTTCAAACAAAAATAGGATAATGGCACATTCAAAATAATCTTCTCTGGACCTCCAAATTGATGAAGAATTAGGCTGTTATAATGGATTGTGGTTTTTTGGCTTACTAATTATTTTCTATAGCATACATGTACTGCTAGACTAGAGCTTAAGGTAGAGTCATACAAAGCATAACAACCTGCTGCCATTTCTACCGGGCACTAACAACTACAGTGCTTTGAACAATTACAACTAAATATTTATTTATTGCTGCTACAGAGCAAGCCAGAAGTTTCACGTCTTCACTTACACAGCAAGTACATAGTCATAAAGAGACAGATGGGGAAAAAGGGAATAATATATAATTAACAAGTAATAATTGAGCAGTTAATGCTCACCTGAATGGATAAGCAAAAGCAGCTGTAATTGTTTTGTTTACCACACCTTTGCAGGAAACTAGTAGAGTGGTTTCGCCTTGAAAGCCTCCACATGTGGCAAAAGCAAAGATGGCAAAAATCTATAGGAATTGATACATATACACATTAGTGCACACCAGTAGAGCGCAAAGGAAACAAACTCAACATTTAGCTAAAATAGCTAAAGACAAGAAGTAGAAACAAAGTTAGCAAAGCTGAAGTATGAAGTGATGTCAAGAAGAAAATGCTGAGTTTCTGAAATCCAAAAAGCATAAGCAACACTGCTAACCAAGGCCCATTTGAAAGTGGTTTCTCTTTATTTTATTTTCAGTTGCACAGAAGTTTTTTGGGGGTTGTGTTTTGTTGAGGTTTTTTTATGCTAACAGCCAGCACAGTGTTTGTTGCAGATAAAGGAAGTATTTTTACAAGTCTTGCATATCCACAACTATAAATTCAAGTAACTAGAAAGTACATGCTCAGAGTATCACGCATCAACTTGACTCTCTAAATAGCTCTTATTTTCCCTTTTTTCACTATCCAGACCCTAAAACCCCAGCCATCAGAACATACAACACATAGCAGCACAAGCTGCTGTAGCACACTTGTAATTAACACGTCAAACTTATGTATCCACGGTCCAAGGGCTTGGCTGGGGAGCAGCCCAGTGGTGGATACCCAGCACCAGCAACCTGGGGCAGGGTCTATTATGCCAGTACCTCACACCTCTCCGGAGGTACCCAGCCCAGGCACAAAGCCAGGCCTGGGGCAGCAGAGGAAACAGCCCGTCAGCTCCACTTACCCATTCAAGGACCTTAACAAAGCCCAGAGGCTCCAGGAGCATGCTGATGTCCACCCTCAAGCCCACCATCATGGGAGAGACCAAGGCAGCCAGCAGGAACCGCAGCCAGCACCAGCCAACTACCGCAGCATCCCCGGCTCCTCCCTATAGAGGCACCCCGTGCCACACCCCTCACCTGGAGATGGGGATGGACCCACCCACAGATACTCAGCTGGGGCTCTTCAGCCCCAGGCCTCGGCTGGGGAAATGGTGCAGTGACGGTCACAGGGGGGAGCAGCACTGGCCAATTTGTGCAATCAGGCAGCAGGGACTTCTTCCTCTCCCCCTTCCTCTGCATCTCTCCCCACCCAGCACACTTTGGACAGTCATATGTGCTGTACCTTGAGCATGATGATTTGATGGCAAACAAGGCACAGCCACCTGACAATCCATGTGCTTACCGAAATCTCATCAACTACCTCTGACTATTTAAGCTTTAATTGTTTTCCATGACTGCACTTTGCTGCTGATATGTTAATCATCAGTAAAAGTGAAGAGCTAAAACTCATGCTGAGGAAGGTTTGAGGACTGTCAGAGGGGCTGCCCTCTTCCCTAGCCAGAGACCATGGATAGCCAAGGTGGCCACAGGCACAGCACTCACTGCCACAGTTTCCTGGCTCTGCTTCAAGATCCTGTAGGAGCTTCTTCTGGGATTGCTGGGGGCCTTTGAGGAGCATCAGGGTGTCTGGTGCTGCTCTTGGGAAGGGTTGGCTATGGGAGGCTGTGGCTGCTTCTCTCAAGATCCACCTTATCTGGCAGCTTATAGCAAGATCTGCAAGCAGATCCTGGCCAAAGGTGCTGGCTTCTGGCTAAGCGCCGTTATTGCTGCCAGGCAGCCTTGAAAAAGGTGCTGAGAAGATGCCAGTGGAAGAGCTGGATTTGAGTCCAGCTCCTGGGTGTAGTTTGAGGGTGCAGTAACTTGTGCCAAAGGAAGCCAGCAGCCTCCACAGGGTAGCAGGTGCGTGCTCAGCTGCGGTGGTGGTGTACTGGGAGTCCCAGTCCCAGCAGTGCCGGGGTCAGCTCTCCCTTGGCTCAGATGGAACTGCTGAGGGGGTTGCAGCTCTCCAGTCCTGGGGTTGATGAGCTGAGGTGCTCTATGGACCTGATGCTGACAGGTAAGGAAGGACTGCTAAGGGCTATGGGGGCTGGGGGCTTCACTGAGTTTGCTCTGTAACAGATGTTATTGCTGTGAATAAATCATGGAAGGCCTGCCAAGGGTGGGAATACAGGAGGAAGCTTCCAGGCTGGGGACTACCTGTGAGAACAGCTGCAAAGCCGGTGTTCAGCTGGCCTAGGGCTGCACTGCTGCAAACTGCCTGAACGGCTACAGGGTCTGCCATTCGCACACAGTTCAAGGAGAATTTCTGACCCAAGATTTCTGTGCAATGACCAAGAGAGGTGCTGACATCTGCCTGCTGTTACAGATCCTGGAGGGAGCCCAAGTTAAAGCTGTGAAAAGGATGGCTCTTTCCTTTCTTTCTCCGCTTTGTTAAACAGTACATAAATCTCACGGAAAATCCACCATGATCCAGAGAAGCAGTGCTGAGAGTTCAAGCCACCTTGGTTAGCTTCGCTGCCTGGATAGCCAGTGCCTTTAAGGAGTAAAATAGGAATATAAAACCAGGGACAGACCAAGGCGAAATATCTGTTTGCTCATCTTCTTGACATCCTCTGTGCCAAAGAAAATCTGTTCCATATATAAGTAGCATATACAATCTTAGTTCAGCCTAAATGAACCAAACAACTCCCTGTCCTCCCATCCAATATACCTCTGTAATTTTTTTCTGTCTTCCTTCTTCTGCATATTCTACTTAAACCCTATAAGCAATGTAAATGTATCTCCCTAAAAATACATATAGACACTGGTTTGATTACTCTCCTTTTCCACTTGTCAGTTAATTAAAACCATTTCATTATTTAAAGCATTTTTCAAAAATGCTCTCAGTGAGGCCTGATTTACATGCTTTTTCTT
Source organism: Callaeas wilsoni (assembly GCA_013398955.1). NCBI lineage: Eukaryota > Metazoa > Chordata > Aves > Passeriformes > Callaeidae > Callaeas > Callaeas wilsoni. The sequence goes on along the minus strand of VWPU01013924.1, from coordinate 55,258 downwards.
CCTCAAGTCTTTTCAGATGTCCAGTATGTGTGTACTCTGAACTATATACTGTGTTCTAGCTGTAGGCTTGTTAATTCAAAATTGGAAAAGGCTCTTAATTTTTCACTCCATATAACTTATCTTTCCCCTGAGTTTAAAAGTATTTTGGAACATTTCTGCTAGTTGATTTAATTCCAAAGAGATACTAAACATTTAAAATACAGGGGGTCCTTCCAAATGGCTAATTTCACAACCAGAAACCAATTCTGGATCAAATTTCTGCAAGGAAAAGTTTAAGCAGGAAGACTCTATATTCATTAGGAGCACTGAAAAAGTTCACTACAAAAAAAAAAAAAAAGAAAAAAAAGGGAGAGGAAAAAAAATAATATTGAGCAGGAGCAGCCAGTATTGCACTCTGTATTTGGGAAAAAGCAGCACAGTATTAATATGCTAATCATGTAATAAATCCTTTCCACTCCAGTAGGGCTCAGGGGAGTGCTGAGTCACATCTGCTAAAGCTTCTATATCAGTTGTCAATACCCAGCAACCCCAGTTTGGACAGGGCTGATAAAGGAGTTCTCTTAATACGGACAATGATTGACGGTCATCTCTGAAACACTGAGATCCAGATGTCTGACTGCTGCAGCAATATAGGCCTATCCATTTATCTCTCTTCCTAAGAAAAGAGATAGAGTGACTGATGCAGAACCTTCTTGATGGAAAATTAAATTAGAACAATACAGTTAATGTCAAGCTGCATGGTCAATTGGGAGTCAGTTTTTGCTGATTAGCCGATGCTTAAGGTAATCAAAAGACTGGGCTGATAATATTTGACACTGAAACGTAGTTTCAGGTTTTGTGAGGTATTTGGCCTGGTATTTGATGACTCTAGAAGGATATAAAAGTCATGTAATCACTGATTTAATTAGAAAGCAAGTACCTGACTACGCTTTAACTGAAAATTAATATTATTAATGGAAAAAGTTATTTCTCAGTATACCATCCTTTGGAGGTTAAAAAAAGGACAAAACCTGTGGCATCTATATAGCTGGTCTCGTGGTGTCTGACAAAGCTGTGGGAGAGACCAGTGGGATTCCTGGCTGCCCCAGAGACGTGTATGCAACAGAGACAGCGAAGTGCTTGTGCTCCCGAGCGAGGAGAGAGGAGGCGCCCCTGAAGCATTGTGCAACAGTCTCATTTACTTGTGCTTGTGGAAGATTAATTCAACCTACCTGGATGATTAAGAGTCACAGAGAGCTCATATTCTAAGACTAAAAGAACTTGGGTTGCTTAGCAAAATGAAGGTAACTAACAGGTATTACTGCTGGCTTGAACTCCACAAGAGAGTAGATGCAGGGAAAGCAGAGATTTTTACTAACAGACAGTTTTACCAAAAGGATCCTGCAGGTAATCAAAGAATATAATTTATATTGAACATAAAGTATGAGATTCTGAAAATATCTTCCAGCAGAAGACAAACACTGAAAGTTGTTTTATAGGGAGTTCAGAATATTTGCAATACCTTTGTTTGTGATAGCAGTGGAAAAACCCCTTGATGGTTTGTGGTGTTCTTTGCCCATCCAATCCCCTACGCGGTCCAAACAAGGATTAATTCAGGGAAGTTCTGAGCTCTGTGCTTACAGATAAAGCAAGAGTGGGTGATTAAGTTAATACTTATCTGGCAGTGGAGGAACTGTTGCCCAGGACTGCTCTGTCCACAGCACTGTCTATTCAGCAGGGCAGGAAACACCAGGTGAAGAAAGTGCTTTTCTTTTTCCCATAGTAAATAAAGCTTACTTGCCACATAACTGTCTGCAGATTGTTTCTTGTCATGTAATGATCTGCATTTTGTTAGTTCTTTGTATGTTTTCAAGTATCTGCATAATTTTATTTGCTTGTTCACTTTGATGCTTTAAATCTTTCCTCTTTAGACCTGTGAGTAAATTTATGACTCCATTAATTTCTCATTGGCTCTCTAATAACAACATTAAGTTACATTGCTCCTTTTCTCTGACTTCTGTAGCACACCTCTGCCTTTTCTCCAAGACTTTGGAAATCACTGTTTAATATATTTGATCTTTGCTGAAAGTCCTTGAGACATATATCACCACATGTGCCATTCATCTTTCATATCCAAGCAGGTTTTAGGTTCTGTGGCTAATACAAGTTAGATTTTCCAAGACATTAATTCATTAAAAAAAAAAAATCTAGTCATTTTACACTCCCTCTTTTTCATTTATTCATAGCAGCTTAGTTATTTCTGAACTATTACTGGTACTCTCGCTGCCTTGAATTTAAATTTTCTACTACTGCATGTGGAAGAATTCTCGTTATTCTCCTTGATACCTGTAGAAGCCACTTGAGAGCAGGTGGTCATTTCTGTGCACATTTCCAAAGGGCAAGAGGGAACGCAGCCCTTCCCAGAGGGGCAGTGGCTCGTCCGGAGGAGGATTCTGAGCAGAAGTTTCTTGTAGCTGCTCTTGCCCCCCAGGCAGTGTGGGTTCCACACGAGATCACAGTTTACAGAAGAACCCCGTGGCTTCATTTCGAAGCTCACCACTCTGTAGGTGTTAGCTGAGCACCACGGCACCTCCCCGGTGCCAGGTGCTGGTGTGCGCCTCGTGCTCCAAGTACTCCTTGGAAAACCACCACTGAAGACAGAGTTCTAGAAGACATCAATTAACCATAAAGGGCAAAGAATATGATGAGTGCAGTTGGAATAAGAATTCTAAGTTGTACTGTAGAGTTCGGAATCTTCAGGCAGGATTGATTCAGCTGCTTTTTGGGTTTGTCTGGGCGTGCGGGGCGGCTGCAGGACCATGCGGAGTCCTGTCCTACCATCTAGTGGCACCTTGGGACAGTGCACACAGCGGAAATTGCCCATTTCCAGGATAAGGAGGTCTTTATTAATGTAATAAACTATTACTAGTTTATGTTTGTCATCTCTGAAACCCAACAGAATTTCCTGGATGACGGGAAGCCATTCAGAATGCCAGGGATGCTGATTCCCACATGGTGGACAGGGGGTAGAAAATATTCTCTGCTGCAGCCAGACCACTTAAATCTGGTGTGGATTATCAGCAGCATCTCTGAATATACACTGTCTCACTGTATTTAGTACTACACGTGATCTGTACCTTACAGCAAAGCACAGCTCTGTAGTGCTACTATTAATTTACTTTTTGAAGATACTAGAAATCAGAAAAGCCCTTCCCCTTTTCCTTCTCTTCATTTCTTGACAGTCATCTCTGAGAACTAATCTAGTAAATTAGGTTTTGACCATATCATGCCACTTTAAGCAATATCTGCCCCTCATGCTTCAGCCTATCCTTGAGTTTTCTGATGTTTTATATCTTTCTTGGTTGGCACTGATAGCTAAATAAACATGCTTTGCCCATGGCTGCACTCTATTCTGCAGAAGGTTATACTGTCACACATTTGAACTGATCAAGACAAAAAATAAACCCCAAAATAGGATTTTTTTGTAACAAATGGATGCAAAAAAACCTTGCACAAAGCAGGAGGAGTTTTGAGGGAACATCCCAGGAGCATCTGAACACAGAGAGTAGAATTCTCCTAGCAGAAAATGCAGGGCACGACAAAATGCCTTTGGAGCTCACAAATGTATCAAATTGGACTCCTGAGCTGGACTCCGGATCAGCTCAGGGCCTGCTGTAGTGCACTGACTCTCAGCACTAAAGAAGCTTTAAAATGTGCCCATTTATTTGACGGATGGATAAAACACAGCATCTACTCTACTTGCTGAACTACTGCTGCTATGCCGCTGTGCAGCTAATGCTGCTATAAAATTGTTTGCCTTTTTAACTAAATCTCATTAGAAGTTTATGTATAATTAATTATACAACTGAGCTGAATGCATTACTTGTTTTTCCTTCTTTATTTTTCTTGAAGGTTCCAGATTTCCCAACTGTTGACAAAAGATGTGCTAATAACATCATTATGAAGTTCTGTTGTTTACTGTTTTCTTCAACAAGTAGTAATTTTATTGACTTTGGCAGAGAGATTGGTGTTTTGCATGATTTCAATAGATTTTGTTACACAGAGGCATAATATAAACCAAGATGTTCCAGAATAAACAGGACTATTACTACCAGATGGAAATAGTTGTGAAGCATTATTGGACTTGAAAAAACAAAAACATTTTAGGAAAAACATTCTAGGAGTCAGCTTAATCATTTTGAAAACAATATATAAGTCTGAAATACTGTTTTTGAAGAAAACAATGGAAGGATATAAATAGTAATTATTTCAGATTTTGCTACTTTATCGTCTATGCACATATTTAGAATATGTGAGTCTTTAAAAGTCTTGCCAACACACTCGAGTTAGTGTTGTAATTGGAATCTGAAATAAGATAATTCTGATTATAATATAAATCAAGGCAGCTAAAACTCAGAAGATAGTCTGGCAGCAAACTTATTGAACTTAGGGACAGATGTTGGCTGACCTTATTTGTAGAGCTGGTCAAATGATTAATTGTAATTTTCAGATGAATTCTAAATTTATCCTGGTAACAATAGCTTATGCAATCAGTGGATAACGAGCCCTGGCAAATGACTGGTTTATAACTCAAATTAGGGTCATGGACATCAGGCCACAAAATAAAAATTAATCTATTTAACAGTACAAGTATTTCTTATTCTAAATTGTGAGAAAGGAAGTCTGTGGAGTTGGATGGAATAACTGTACATAAATAAAGATGGTCAAACAACAAATATTTGTCTGCCAAATGAGACACAATAGGTACTGTTACAGAGTCTGTTTAGAAATTGAAAGCAACGAAATGCACTGGGTAGATCATGTATTTTAGATCATAAATTGCAAAAATACGTACAGGTTAAATAAAATGCAAACACCTATGAGAAGTAAAGTGAAAACCGAAATTGGACATAAGAAAATTAAGATGTTGCTATGTAGTTAATTCAGTTGTTATCTGACTGGTCTAAATTCTCTAGAAAATGAAACAAACTAAACCAGTCTCAAGCAGCCCACATAAATGAAAAAGCCTTTCTTAATGTCATTAAATGCAAATGCTTCTCAGTTCATAAATCCTTAGTCCAAAAGCTCAAAGTGCTTCAAATGCAAGGGTGAGCTCTCTTACGGTGTAAGCCAAGAGTTTGGCCAAGTTAATCTTCACGCAGAAAAAGCAAACTGTACTCTCGGCGCTGCATCTGGCAGCTGCATGTTTAACATCTTTTCTCAAGACTGCCTCAGCACCTGACATTTAGCAGAAACAAATCAAGCAGGCACACAGTGATCCTGGCCTTTCCTTGCTGCTTGGAGTCAGGGAATAAACTGGGCCACTACTGGTACCTGCTTGTCACACTGCAGGCTTCAACAGGAGCGCAAATTCTGGCAGGCGAATTGAGCAAAGGAGGATACAATTTGAGAAAGAAGATATTGCAATGTTTGTGAATTATCCTAGGAAAGCAATATCACAGGGAAAGCGAAAGAAAAATATCTCCTATATGTGACCTGACAAGTCCAGATTTTCAGGTACTTGGGCTGTAAAAAGCTGGGCCTCATAGAAAGAATTTAGAAATCATATATAAGAGTTGCTTTAAGACTTTTCCCAGTTTAATTTTTAAAACATTTTCTTAACTTTCTGCACCTTATTGACATGGCGTGTGGCAGTATGAATGCAGAGGAAAATGTAGTATAAAATGCAGCAGAAAACTGTCATTTCCAAAGATGTTTCAGCTGCAGTAACTGAAATGTGGCCAGGGGCCTTCCTGAACTCTGAGCCAGCTGACACGGTGTTATGTGACTTTCTGCTCATAAAGCCTCAGCCTCCAAACCACAATGCCTCTGTGTCCTGCTTGTAACCATCTCTGGACCACTGTCACTCCTGAAATGTGTCTGGGAATTATTTGGGAGCGTGTCTACGTGTCCAGTTCCTGCCCTGGAGTGCCTCAGCAGTTTGCTAGCTGACAGCACTCCAGGGCAGATAGGTCCCCTTGTCACTCTTGAATTTTCCTCTTATCAAAGCAGCATTTTTGTGGGAGAGCTGGAACACCCACAGAGAGAGAAGTTGCCTGGGATTTCCTTCTCCTTCCCTCTTGCAGAGATTCTCATCGCTCTCCCACCTCTCCAGGCACTTAACTGCTTGTGTCAGTGCTTGCTGCCTGGTTTCTTCCTTCAGCCATCACCTTCCTCCTTCTTACCGCCTCCATTTTTCACAGGTCTCTCTCATGTTAATCAATCCAGGGGGAATTTTTCCAGCCTCCTGTGATGTGAGATAGAAGGCAGCAGGAGGCTGGCAAGAAGCCAGTCGGGCAAGGGAATAACAATAATGCTGCCTTTTATGCTCCAAATCCATTTTATTGTAAGCATCCTGCTGTACAAGCCCTTTCACGAGCCATTCATCATCCTCGCAAATGAGCTCTTCACTCAGAAAATTTTGAAGAACAGAAAGCTTAGAAGGAAGATCTATGTTTCTTAATTATGTGGTTACTCTGGGGTCATTTATACATGCTGGTGCCATTGCAGTGCATCCTTCAGCAAACACATGCCTGTCAGTAGGGCCCAGCTGTGGGATGTGCCTCTCCTGTGCCCAGTGCAGTGGGAGGCACCCGAGTGCTGCCACCCCCTGCCACGGGCTGCTGTGCCTCTGTGTGTGACCGGGAAACTCAAAACCACCACACCCAGGAGTCAGTTCTAGGCACTGACACAGCTTGTGTTTCAGCACTGGAAATGCTGTGTTTTGACAAGCTTCCTGGGGATTTTTCCAGTAGTTGGTTTAATCAGTCCTGCTGGTAGCCTGTCAGCCCCAGGCAGCATTTCAGTACATAAAGCTGCAGCTACCTCTGAGGGGCACAGCAGCAAACTGTGAGGCTGCCCCAGCTTGGCTGGTTCTGCAAAGCCATAAATCCACTTGTATTTCCTCCCTTCATCCCTTCTGCACTGAGCATGCACCAAATTCTTGGCTATACAAAGTGCCTAAAATTTCTACCTTCTCCAGGCTTTCCTGTTAACATCCAAAACAGACGGTGTGAGTTTTTTAGGACCTTCTTCAAACAGGTATATATAGGCTTGGCATGTAACGTATAAGCGCATAATCTACATTAAGATATGAATTTCAAGCACCTGATTTAAATGCATATTGTTAATGGAAGACATAATTTAGGCCCTAAAACTTTTGACAAAGCCTTCTGTAAGACTAATTTGATTTTTTCATTAAGTTGCTATAAATGAAAAATAACAAAGGGAATAGCAAATGGACTCCTGCATCTATTCATAACACTCCCTCACCAAATCCTGTGTGTCACATCTAATTTAAGGCTGAGACAAAAACTTCCATACTTTTAGGTATCTTTCCCCCAATTTTGAGCACTGCTAGAGGGTATGGACATACACGGGCAATATAAATTTAAAATTCCCCACAGCACACTGGTGACACTGTTCTTCTTGTGCTCACAGTACATGATTACTCGGCAGCTTCCTTTTTAGCCTCTTTTTGCAAATGCCCATTGCCAAGTGAGAGGGTTTAATGGCTTGGCACAAGATGCAAGGGGTGCTGGAGATGTCCCCGCTGAACTGTGATTGAATGTCAGCAAGCCGTGCGCTGAGATTGTCTGTTCCACGCGGAACACATTACTTCCCCTTAAACTGTTTCATCGCGAGTGAACGCACGCTCCCGGCGGCAGGCGGACTGCTCGCCCGGGGCTCGCTGCGCCGCGGTCCCGGCAGCGCCCGGCCCGGCCCCGGCCCTCCCGGCTGGGACGGCGGCGGCCGTGCCGTTCCGTGCCCGGGAGAAGCAGGGTCCTCCACTGAGAATGGGAGCCGAGTAACGACAAACACCCATAGGGTTCGATAGCGTTCTCGTTTATTGTTCAAATCAAGCAGGATTATGTAGCATTTCCAACTGGTCATCCGTTGTCCACGCACTGTAACTAACTCTATGATTGGATACTTAGGTAAAATCAAGCCTGTCTACTGTCTACTAATTGGATAACGTACGGCAAACAAGTGTCCTCCCTCCTCCCAGCTTGCGGTTATCACATCCCATTAAATCTCCCTTTTTTCTCAAGGACACCTCAAGGACACTCTCAGCACTAAGTCATGCTAATCTCACAGCACTCAGGGCAAGCAGGCCCTGCTAAGTCTGGCTTGTTCACTGCGTTCAGATACAGACCATGTCCATTCTGCTCTAAGAATTCTACACCCGGGGCCGGCCGGCAGCACTGCCTTGGCAGCTCGGGCACCGCTCCGTGTCCTCTCAGCCTCACAGGACCCTGACGTGCCTCGGTCCAAAGAGATCTGCATCCTTGGCAGCCAGCCTGCTTGTGATTTTCCAGTGGCACGTGTTCAGCGACGGCTGCCGTCGGCCTTGGCAGATGCAGGGAAAACATTTTGTGAACCTGGAAAATTCCCAGTACTCACACTCTGTCTGACTGGTGGCCAATGGCAACTCCAGACTGAGAACAATCAAGGAGCATAAGCAACAGGATGGAGCCTTAGAAGGGAAGGAAGAAGGGCAAGGAGGGAAGAAGAAAAAAGCAAGGAGCAATTTTTTTCCCTCATTACAAAAATTCCAAGTATTCAAAATTTAACAGTTGGTCCTCAATACGATGCTGTTTTAAAGCTATGCATTTAAAATTCAGGCTCTTTATATAGCTGAGATTCCTTTTATTTGTTTTTTGATCCATAACCTTTTGGAGGTCACATTTGCCAGCTTTTCTCTACAGTCTCAATGACTAAAAACCTGCTTTTCATTGTCATGAAAGCTGAGATCCTCACATAATCATATGACTCCAGAAGCTGGAGATAGCAGTACATCGCGTTCCAAGGGACCAGCCATGAGAATGCTGGCAACGCTGCAAAATTTCCCTGGAGAACTCATCCTGCCGTGCTTAATGTCCCAAAGATAATGTACAAAGTGTCAGATGAGCTGAAGGAGCAATCTAAAGGGCACATTCAGCCCTTTGCAATTAACCAGCAAAGTCCATAGATCATGTACCTCTCAGGCAGGACCTGTCCATCTAGGTAATGCTGACATTCATGTTCACCTCAGGACTGGATTGACTTTCTCTCAAGGTGCACTCAGAAGAGCCAACAGCCCTCTTGGTGACTGCAAAAGTGAATGGAAACAAAATCTCAGACCTAGAATAGGTTTTGGGGTTTGTGTTCTCCTTTCTTTTTTCTTTTTTTTATTTTTCCCTTCTGATAGATCACTTACTCATCCAAAACCTCTCTGATGGCCACCAAAAACGATATCTAATTTAGAAAGAGCCTTTTGGATTAAGGTAATTATATGATAGATACAGAGAAGAAAAAGGTATGAAATATTTTTATTTAGAGACAAGATCCCGCTTTTACATGTTTTCAGTTCGAATGCTCTAGTTTTTCCACTGTGGAAGCATGTTTTATTCTGAAATGTGCCCTATTTTATAATGAGAATAAATTCATACCTGATGAGACAGAAAACATATCATTTTGGATCTGACAAAACCTTTCAGCTGTGTGTGATAAAAATGAGATTTATTTCAATTGCCACTTGTCTCAAACACTCTGACAATGCAAATAATTGCCCAGAAGCCTGTAGGGAGCCAGGGTGGGAGCAGAACCCCTCGACACATGAAGTCGTTAAATGAATTTGCCGCTGCGGGGTTTGCGTTGGGCAGAGGAGGTCACATCGCACCCAGCTGCCGCCTGCTGCTCCAGCCTGTGCAAGGGCACTTCGGTGCGAGCCAGAGATGGTGCAAAAGCTCCTGGGGAGAAGGGGGTGCCCACGGATTCTGCAACCAGCTGGCAGTGCCTTTTTCTGCGTTTGTGTCAGTGTGAAGCACCCAAACGCGCTTGCCCACAGCCCTCTCATGGACATCGGAGGCACTGCGCCCAAGCGGGATGCTTCTAGGATGCTGGTTAACTCTTTTGTCTTATTATAAGAATTATTACTATTGAAAGGAAAAAAAAAAGAGCAGACAACATCTGGGGTTTTTTTTCTCCATTATTTACACAGTCAAACAGAAGGTTTCATTATCTCCTGGGTTCTGGGGCAATTTCGGGCTGGAAGTTGTGCCAGGGTGTCATGGTTTAACCTCAGGCAGCAATTAAGCCCCACATGGCCACTTGCTCACCTCCCACTCTGTGCTTCCATTAGGATGAAGAAGAGAATCTGAAAAAAGTAGAACCTGTGAGTTAAGAACAGATTAATAATTGAAGTAAAGTAAAATATAATAATATTAGCAGCACCAATTGTAATGGAAAAGAGAGGTAGAGTGAAAGGAATAAAATCCAAGGGAAAATTACATGTGATGCCCAATACAATTCTCAGCACCCGCTGACCAATGTCCAGCCAGTCCCTGAACAGGGATTGGCCCCTCCTGGCCAACAGCCCCCAGTTTATAGACAGGGCATGACATCCTATGGTATGGAACATCCCTTTGTCCAGCTCGGGTCAGCTGTCCTGGCCATGCTCCCTCCTGGCTTCTTGTGCACCTGCTCCCTGGCAGAGCACGAGACACTGAAAAGTTCTTGACTTAGGGGTCAGCACACTGAGCAACAACTAAACTGTCAGTGTGATATCAACATTATTCCCATACTAAATCCCAAACACAGCACTGTACCAGCTACTAAGAAAAAAAATTAACTCTCTCTCAGCCAAAACCAGGACGAGGTTGACAGCTCTGGGAGAAAGTGGTATATGCTGAAAGAATAGTCTTCGGCTATTCCAAAAGTCCACAAAACTCTGTCTTGGCTGCACACTTCTGGAGAAGGCATTTGGCACAAGTACAGAGTGGGCATTTTGTGTCAGGTTTTGCCCCTGTGATGTTTTCCCAGTGCTTTTCCAGTGGCAGGGGATGGGGAAGACTGCCCCAGCATAGGGTGGGGTGACATGCCTGGCTTTGGTTTAGCACAAAAATAAAATGCTGAGTGATGGAACACGCTCAGACAGGAAATCACTTGTTTCCCTGTGCAGCTGCTATGACAGCAATGTTGATATTGGATCTTCCCTAGCTGAAAGAAAAAATAGGGCCTGATTTCAGTACAGATGAGTCGTTGCCTCACTCTGGAAGTTGATTTTCTACAGCCCCTGTGCACAGAGTATCAACCACACAAAATGCCAGGAGTGGATGGATGTACATTTATCTTCCTTTATCCACGAGATGCCCAGCCCTGAGTAAGGAAAAAAATCGAGATTTAATTCTGTTTGGTTTTACCCAGTAAGAAATAATGAAAGATTTTCCAATTGCACTTGAGGTACTTTCATTTCTATTGCCCTTGAGACAGAAATTTATGTAGTCCTGTCACTTGAGAGAATCCGCACTTTTAACTCCAGTGTTGCCTTTGGGGAAGAGGCCAATAGTCTTCAGTGACCAAAATATCACCTCTGGTCATTTCATGTGGGAAAACTGAATTTCCTGACAGCAGCGTTGTAATTTTCACTGCAGTCATGATTCCTCTGAAAAAGATGCTCTGAGCTCTGCTCAGCCCACTGGCAAAAAGGACAAACCTCATCTTGGCAGATGTGTATTTGTTTCTTTTTTTTTTTCCCTCACAATTTGCTCTTCTTATGTTGCCAAGAACAGAAAAGACAAAAAGAGCTGTTGTTTCATCTATCCTTTCCCCAGCACTGCAGGTGGTTTTTAGCTTTGCAACAAAGTGGGAGCAGGGAGTATTTGAGAAGTCATGTGGCAGCAATTGACTGTAGGGGAAAATCAATGCTCCCCATTAAACCAACCCAACCTCGTGTGCATACCCAGATGTTCTGTTTCCAGATGCTATATTTTGCTTTAGCAACATTTCCAGTTGTCATTATCAAACTCAGCTCTGTGTTTCACCAGCAAATATTTCAACTTGGTTTACACATTAACAGGCTCAGGTTAATTCACTTCCTTTAAATTGTGTGGAAAAGTAGACCTGCACCAAGAAGTCAGGGAATCCTTGTGAAATGGCATATGAGAGACTGAGCAATGAGGCACAGATGGCACTAATGTGACTGTGTCTGATCTGTGTCTGATTTATAGTGATTTATATGAGATCAGAGTCAGGGATAGCCACCCTAAGTGTTTTCAGTCCCAGGAGAGCAAAGCCTTGGGACTGAGGCAGTGTCAACTGTAGCTGCCACGTGCCTTCGACTCACACTCCCCGGGTTTGTTTGGCAGCTGCTTTGCAGGTCCCTGCCTTGCTCATGGAAGCAAAGGATGATAGAGCATCAGCACCCTAACTCCTCCAGAGTTTCCTATTTTTGTTTTAAATGTAGTTTTTTCCTTAAAACATCATATTTGTTCCTGTTTTTGTACATGATATCTCCTCCTCCTTTGCTTGAACCCCTCCCAGCCACACCTGAACCCACACGTTAAGCCCATATGTGCCACAATGGCCTCACCAGATTGATGGTTGATGGCCAAGCTGTGCTGGCTTGTTTTCCAGTGGTGCTTGTCCTGGTACTTCCCTGCCAGCACTGGGAACCTCATGAAATCCCTCCCTGTAACTGTGCCCACCACAGGCGTGCATCCCGCCACTCCGGCAAGTCATGGAAAATTTGTTTGTATCCCCATACAGCCAGTGTAGGTCATAGCAGCCAGGGGCTACCTGGGTTGGAGGATGTGTGTCTCCTGGAGAGAGGCACATCCAAACATTCCTCACTAACCACCAGCAAATTCAGCTTAGCCTTAGCGTGTGAAGTTGCTCAGCAAGACTGAGCCACGCATCGACCTTGTCCTGCCTGAAATCACTCCTCTGGCGCTTTAAAGTCCATCTACTCTCATCAAAAAGAATTACAACCAGTGAGAGATCAGCAGTCACACTGCAGCAGCGGTGACAAATGGCATGGTGACGTGCGTGACGCAAAGACTGTCCTGTGCACTTGCTGTGCAGTCATTTGTGCTGCCACTTTCTCTTGGGGGAACCCCCTGGTGAGGATGGGGGTGGCAGTGTCCCTGCCAGCTGGGGAGCAGCTGCTCAGCCTGGGAACACAGAGGGAGGGAGACAGTACCCCCTACCCTCCCACCAAGAACTGTCCCAGCACAGGAGTGAGGAGGCAGCTGAGAAACTTGCTTGGACCATAATGGGATGTGGGGAAAGTGCTCACAGAATCAGATGGCTCTTCATGTAACTGAGGCTGGTGCTGAAAATGCTGAGATCTGTTGATATTGGCTTCTCCCAAAGCTCACAATCCCATCACACAGTGCCAATTTTGACCAGCAGCCTCTCTGCAACACACTGCTGAGCCCAGCCGTGAAGGCATTTGGTTGTCCCCCTTATGTCAAAACACATAAATGTGCTCTGATGTCCATGGGATTACTCCAGCAGATCCCAGCCTCCAGGAAGCAGCACCAGCCTGAGAGCAAACCCACCACTGGGCATGAAGGCTTTGCACCTTTGAAGAGGTGCAGGATGGATGTATGTGCCAGTCTGTCCACAATGGTGAGGACATCCTCATATTTTCTTGTCCTTTGAGGAGCACAAATGCAGTCTTTCACTCCAGGAGATGTCAGCTCTCTCTTTTGGCAGTTCTAGGTCCTAACTAGAGTGTTCCTATGTGGGTTTCTACCTGATTTATTTAATGATTAGTAGAGGTTACTAATAATTTCCCTGTACAAGACCTTGTGGTTCTGCTGAGAGAAAATGCCAAAAAAATCAAGCAGCATTATGGTCAAGAGGCAAAGCTAGGTATGATTCATCATGCCACTGGGCTGCAGCTGAGTGCCCTCAGCACCTGGTTTCTTGTGTCTGAAATCTAAAGCAGCTCAGCCCAAAGCTCTTACCCTGGGGATGGATTAAAACCAGCATTTTTAATACTAGTTTGATTGTCAAAATACATATACTAAATAAATAGTTAAAATAAAGATGGTCTTCAAAAGAAACCAGTTCCATCAAACAACAGAAGAGTTCAGAAAGATGGACAGGAATAGGAGGAGGACACTGGGCTGTGGTGTGAGCTCAGTGCACAGATAAACTAATTAACAGGTAAAATGTCTACTAGAAAGGAACTAGGAATTGCATGGTCCAATGATTGATTAATTAAATATTTATTAAAGGCATCCCTGACTGATGATCTTTGAGCTTGTACTTGATTTACTCCAAAAGCTCCAGGCATTTATATTTTTTATGGTAATGAATGTTTTATGACCCTTGAATCACCTGTTTCAGATGTAGAAATGCCTTCAGACTTCTTTCCCTCTCAATTATGTTTATTAGAAATGTTTAGTCTTAATGATTTGGTTTCTCGACTGTTGTTAATCTTGCACAACTCTGTGAACTTCAAAAACCCACAATGTCACTTTACTCCTGGCTGTTCAGGAAAACACTAGGCTAAGCAGCAAGGAGGGAAAAAAATAAGCAGTGGGTGATTTTTTTGAAGAGCAGACATTAGTTCCAGATGGAGGAGTCTCATGCTAAGCTGCCAGAATTATCAGCGAAGAGAAGGAAGGGTTTTTTCTGCTGTGTTTCAAATAATGCATCTCTTGGTCCAGCTGAGGACCTGAGCAAGGGCAGATACGCACTGATTATGCTCTGCCTGGTATTAAAATGTTGTTTCAGCCCTGGGAGAATAAAACTCAACAGCAGTAGCTCTCAGGAGGACTTGCAGCAGGTTGCATTATCAAAAAAATGAGGAGGAAAAACAGGCCACTCGGTGTCTTCTGTAACAACCACAAACCAGGATTGATTTGGTACTTTGGGAGTGGAGGGAGAATGGCACAGCTGCACACAACCTGCTTGGTTGCAACCCCAGTGGATTGAGAAACATGCTGTGCAAGTATAAGTATTATTGTTGCCTTTTTGGCCCTAAGCCACAATAAAAGACATTTGTAATGAGCCATAGCTTGGTGACTTTGGTGTGTCGTGGGGTTTAAGGAAGCAGCATCACTTTGCCCAGACAGGAAGTGCAGTAGTGACTTGCCAGTGCAGGCTCTGGAGAGTACTGCAGGATAAAGGCTTCCATTTTCATTTTGAACTTAAAACCCCCACTTCATTCCAAAATTAAAATGAATGTAGTTGGTTTTCTGTGCTTTTTCTGGTGCAGAAAGCAGGGCCAAAAAACCCCTCCAAAAACCCCAAAATGGAAAAAACCAGTTCACACTCCCACTTTTAATTATTTCCTTTGGTTTTCCACGCCTACCAGTTATTCCCAGTATGTATCGTGGACAATAATATATGTATTTCTTAGACCTTTATCTTGCTCTAAACATGCCCCACAGTAGTTTCAGTCCAGAATATTTCTTTTTTTTTCCTTTTTTTTTTTTTGGCAGGAGGTGGAGGGGGAGAGTAAAAAGCAGCACCAAAACAGTAATAAGCCTTTTAAGATTAGTTAGTATTAGGATTGGTTGGCAAGACCAATGTGTGCCTTTAGCTTAATGTTTTTTCTTTATTACATGTTTCACACTGCCTTTGGTGATGAGGGAGAGAGTCAGAAATGCTTCACCTGTGGTTTGAACATGTGCTGTACAGATAGCTGAAAAGAAATGTATCAAAAGTGGCAGAGATGCCATTGCATGAGGTTCCCCAGCTTTCTTTAGAGCACAGGCATGAAAATTCAACCCACAGCCTGGTCTACTCTTGCCTGAAGCTTTCCAGAGCAGCTTTACCTGGGAGAGGAAAAACTTTCCAGTCTCCAGAAAGCCAAATTTCAAAGCTGTTGTGAACTGATGATCACAATGTGTTTTGGAATAGGTCAGTTTAAACATTTTGGGTTTAAATAATGCAAAAATACTTCATTTTAATTTAAATTGTATTTATTTTTTCTACTTTTTAAATTCTATTTTTTTTAAATTCCACCTGTAGATTAACTTCATATTTGAAGAGTTATGCTGACAAATTCAGCACTTCAGCAGTTCAAAAATTTTCTAAGTAGCTACCAAATAGGCAGATTCACTTAAACCAAGCCTTTCTGCAAACTGTTCTGGTTTTAGCAAACTGGCATTTTTTAAGGAAAAATATGTTTCATAGAAGAAATTCCAGTCCTCTTTGGCCAAGCTATTATATAAAGACTTTTCTAACACTCAAAGGTCAGTTTGTTTTCTTGGAGAAAGCAAGTTCATATTTTCTTTGACTCTCCTCTTCTAACCCAAAAGGAAATAAAAATAGATAAACAGACTCCTTTTTGGTACTAAAAGTGCCATTTTGTACTTCTATAAGCACTATAGAAAATGTAATAAAGTAGCTTAAAACTTCTGTGGCTGAGCTGGTGAACCCAATGCTGTGGAAACACCAAACTCCCAAGGCTGAGACAGTTTTCTCACTGGCTCACAGAAGCCAGAGGTGGCCATCAGGTTGCTTGTGAGTAGCTCCAGTGTCCTGTGGGGTTTTTGGGTCCTTGTTCAGGCATCACTCGTGAGAGCCCTGCCAAAGCTCTCAACATGCAAAAATTAGCTTGAACTTGGGGGTCTGCTCAAATGAAATCGAGCTTTTCTGGCCCCGGGTTTACCCTCGGGTTTCCAGAGCCAGAATTTCATCCTGGCTGGAAACCCTGCTGCTCTGCCAAGGTCTTGAAGGTCATCAGGACTGGGGTGTGAGCCAAGTGCCCACATCCTGCTGTGAGAGGGAGGCCTGGCTGGGGGGACACCGAGCAGAGGGGATGCTGCTGCTGCCGGCACCCAGGTGGCCATTGCTGCAGGGACTGGTGCAGGGTGGTTGATGTGGTGCAGGTTTGTTGGGGAAGGAGAATAAGCTCCTTTTCATAAGGCTGGTTTCAGTGGGAGATTATTTATCCCATGAGAGAGGCCGGTGCATGTCCATACGTTGCCAAAGGGGGAGAAAAGGGAGGTAACGGAGAACTCAGGCTGCTACGAAGAAATCACATCTACAGTGTGAAACAAACTTGTAACGTGGAGCAAGGGGCTAAGGCTGTGTCCAAGGTGCCAGGCAGGAGGGCGTGAAGCTGTGGCCGGCAGCCCTGCATTCCAGCCCCTGCACTGCTGGGGCTGTGCCACGTACAGGCAGTCCCAGTAAATCGCCTCTTCTAAGCCTTGCCCTGGTGGCAAGAGGCTGTCTCTGTTTAATACACGTTAAAATTCTGGCATCGATGCAGGAATCCACATTTTTAGCACAGTGTGGGCGGCATTGAGGGAATCCTGCAGGCCTGACATACAGTTAAATCTGTAGCTTATCTCTCAGTCAATTAATTATTGCATCCTTATTCGATGAATGAACAGCAGCGCTCAGGGTCAGGTCCTCTGTGCTTCGAGATAAGAGATGCTGTAAAGGCACACTGTAATGCCACAGGGCAGGCAGGAGGGGGGCAGGCAGGAGGGAGATGATCAAGCTGCCCCTTTGGAAGGTCAGGCCTGCTAATGGTGCCCAGGCTCTTGCAGCCAGCACTGTGTGGACACTGGGAATGGTGCAGGACATGCAGGATACAGAAATGTGCTGTGAGACCCCTTGCACTGAATCCACTGAGGCACCAAAAGGCACGTGCAGGAATTTTATTTCCTGCTTTAAGCAAGATGATGTTTGCTTGTGAATGGGGCAGGGGAGATGCTATCCAGGCTTACAGACAGACTGCATGCTTATATGGAAGCTATTGGTCAGCTCACTGAAGACTGTCTGGACTCTTCCTGGGTGTGTGCTTATTCTCCTGCATCTTGGAAGGACACTAGAGGGCACTTCTCAAACTGCAACAGACGCCCTGGACTGATGATGCTCCAGGGAGGTACGGTGTTCAGAAAATGAGTATCATTTACTGGGTACACAGGGTCTGCTCAGGCCCTCACTGGAAGCTGACGGTATGTGCTCCTTCCCACTCATCAGGTTCGCAGCAGAAAAGTCCCAAGTCACAAACAACTGAAAATAGCAAAATGATCTCATAGATCAGTTGCTAAAAATACAGAGGAGAGTCTGCTTACAAACACTGTGACTGTGTGGTGTGTTATTCACCCAGCAGAGAAAGACATCAGGGGATCCTAGATTCTTTCAATTTTGAAATTATTTTTCCTTCCAGGTGTTGCTGCTGCCCATTTCTGACCAGCACCAAGCTGACACTGAGCCCACTGGAGAGGATCTTATCTGGAAGGAAGTGCCAATGAATGAGGCAGGAGTACAGAGCATCTCCCACGGGCCACAGGCTCTGCCACACCTGCCCATCAGCCAGGGGTGCACTGTCCTTTTGGAGTCTGAACCTACCTCTCGGACTTACCTGATCTCTGAGTGGAATCACCCCAGGGGCTGCTGGGCTGCAGGGACAGAGAGGCCCCTCCTGAGAGCAGCACCTGCGCAGCAGCTGCTGATGGAGAGGACTTGCTGCAGGGCCCAGGACAGCCTGGCCCTGCTGCTGACTGCAGCTCGGCATCTCCAGGGCAGCAGTGTGCTCAAAGTGTGCTCAGCCCAGCTTCGGTTCATTTCCTTCCTCCCACCTCCACTTGGGCAGGTGTGATAGTGAAGGCAAAGTGTATTTCAGTAAGTTATAGCCAAGATTTTAGAAGCTGATAGGTCACCAGTGAAAGCTATACAGGAAAGCTTAACAGGATATACAAAGCAGTGTTCGTCCCTCTAAGATGCAGACAAAGGGATCCGGCATTCTCAGAGCTGGTTCCCTACAGACTCCTTTGGTCTGTACAATTTTGCTTTGCTTTGTGTCTGTCCTGTACAGGTAGACACCACTGCAGGCAGAGCTCTCTGTTACCCCATGGGGATCTCATGGGCCCCAGGGAACTGCTCGTGGAGGCTGCAGTGGGTGTCTGAGTATTTCTGCAGAAAATGAACACTCCCGACTCCAAGCAAGTAAGCAGGGCTGTCGGAACCAGGGAGGCATCGAGGGCAGGCACTGGGAGGTGAATTATGGAGCATTATTCTGATGCACTATAGGTAATCCCAAAATACAGCACACATTTGCATTTGAGCTGCTCTAAACATGCACAGGCTGCTCTCCCAGAGAGGTTTGTTGAGCCACCATGGGTTGTCAGGTCCTGGCTGGACAAGTTCAGTGTCCAGGGATGGGTGACCAGCCAGGTCTGGGCTGTCTCCAGGGTGATGGTCCCGGCTTCTCCAGTGGCTTTACCCAGCTATGTATGTGATCCTTGTACAATCAGCACACGTACAATATCAACTGCCAGCGCTCACTTGATGCTCAACAAACATGACAGAGGCACCTACATTGGAACTACTGGTTCCAACACATCCTTGTTGCAAGTATAGAGGCGACCAGGTTTATACATCTATCTTTTTGGGACACAAGACATGTCTACAGATCTGTGCCTGTGTTTTTAAAACAAACGGCTCTTCACTCAAAAGTATTCTGGAGCCTGGTTTAATCCTGAGTCTCTTGTTGAACAGAATTTTTTTGGAGTCCAAGGATGAGCATTGTGCAAACTAGGTTATCTTTGCCTCTAGTCCACAGTGCTTGGTGGGGCTGTCTCTGTTACTATATCCAGCTTTCCTGCTCATGGAAGTCCCTGAGAGGCATCACCAGGTGACAAGCCTCCCATAAATTGGTCTGTTCCTTGGTAATTGTCCCTCTTTAATTCAAACCTGAAGAACACATTTGTCCCAATGGCTCACTGCTTTTCTTATCCCAAGGTACTCCTCTGTAGAATCTTGTGCCATTCACCATTGAGCACTGTACTGCAAAAGGACAAGGAGAGCATGAGAACAAGAATCCCTTTCACAAATTCCCTGAGTTGTCTGGATTTGGATTTTCCAATTTTTCAAAAGACTTTTGATCTTGTGGGCAAAGGCACAGTAAGACCAAGGGAGAAATTACAGTAGAAAGAACAAATTTAAGCTCCTGAGGGAGATTTCGATTGATAAATGCAAGAGAAAATTACCTTCTTTGAAGTCCTTTGAAAGAGTCAACAGGTGTGTGGATATAACCTACTTTAATTTCAAAAAGGCATTCAACAAGATTTATAATAAAGTTTTTAAGGAAGCTAAGAAGTTTTGAGATATGAGGAGAGGTCCTTACATGTACACAACATTGATCAAAGAAAATAATAGGAAATTACTCAGCTTTCTCAGAGAGTAAAACTCCACTTGGTGATCTGTGCTGGAGCTCCTGCTGCTCAACATGTTAAACAATGTAGAGAAGGATGGCTAAGTAGGTGACAGCTTGCTGGAGTTATGCAGGGTAATAAAGGTGGGAACTGATTGTGAGGAATTGCAAAAGGACTTTATGAAATGCTGTGAATGCAAATTGAAATAGGAGATGAAATTCGGCATAAGCCAATGTGCACAGGAGAGAATAATCCTAACCTCGCATAAAGTGACATGTTATGATTCATCTACTACCTCTTTAATAGAAAATCTTGGTGTTATAAAAAATAGCTTAATAAAAATGTCAGTACAAAGTGCAGAAGCACTAAAACCAAACAAAACCAAACTCTGGCAACTCAGATGTCAGGCAAGAACAGAGAGCGTAACACAGAGCTTTATGCTCTTGTAGGAAAATAACACATGGGTGATTGATGGTAGTGGTACTTCCCAAATTCCATGTGTTTCAAGAGAGTAGTGGATAGAGAAAGTCATTTGGAAAAGAACCAGAGGCCTTAGCTGACTTGCAGCTCGACAGCCTTGTCTTTGCTGTGATGTTATAACAACCGCCCCAGTGACAGCACTTGTAGCTAATCAATTGACTTGGAAAGGAATTATTATTTCCATCATACCACAACCCCCAAAGTCACTCCCTCCTCTCAAGCTGGTTTACAGCACACCACTTATTCAATAACCATATGGGTTCTTGTCTCAAAATGCCTTTGGGCAAGACTGTTGCAACAGAGAAGAAACTACTGAAACTCTTCCCAGGTTTTACCTAATCCACTATGGGCTGTGAAAGACAGACCAGGGATTAACCATATGTGCTCTCTTACAACAAACCAACCATGGGAATAGCCTGCACAGCTATAAGCAGAGCTGGAGCTGAATTAGGCTCAGCAAACCCACCTTGGGTGTTCAGGATGGCAGTGGGACAGGTTATTTCACATAGTGTTGGACTTTCCCAGCAGACACAAGACCCAGGCTTGTGGTCTCCATGAACTCAAGAACTTTATCTTGCTACTCTCTGTGCCAGCGCAGCCCCTGTCTGACGGGATTACCTGTGGGTAACCCACGTGGAACATGGGTGAGACTGGACTGTCAAGAAGCACCTGCAGAAACCAAGCTAAAGTGCTTGAGTATTCAGTAGTGCTTCACTAATTACTGTAAAGGTTCTAAACGTATGTTTCAGTAAAGGGCTTTTACATGGAAACCAGTTTTCAAGAGAACATATCCTTATTTTTGCCAGATTCATGTCTATTAACATTTTCATGGTCACAGGTTGGACACAAGAGGTAACAAAGGGTCACCTTTCCCTAATCTTAATGCATGAATCTATTTGCTTTTATCTGAAGGTGTAACAATTGCAAAACCTTGTACAGAGGTGAAATAACTCTTTTTATCTTCTGGAGATTTACAGTAGCAATAAAAACAAATAATGGTCTTCAAGCAGCAGTGCTGGAGGTGAGGCTACAAACTCCACAGTGTGGGGGAAGAACAGGAGCTTTAATGAAGTTTGTCACTGGCACTTCGTTTAACAAGAAGCTACAAGCTACTAGCCTTGAAAAATGGATTAAGGTTAGACTGGGGCACATTAACAGACCACTGCTTTGTAATCACAGGGGCCTGGCAACACTTTGTTTTGGTTGAACAGACTCCGTGTTTTCACAGCAGATTGCAGGATAGACTTGAACCTGCTCAGCTGAGACAGAAATGGCAGGGAGGCACCCCACCAGAGGGAGATTAGTTTTCATGCTCTGACCTTTCTGTGACTTACAGACATATCTCTACCCAAAGCCATTTCACCCAGAGATTATCCTCTTAAATTGCTGGGGTATGTCATCCTTCTGACACATCCAACAACGAGCTGCAATTCCTTATGCTTAAAATAGGGTGGCATCTTTTGGAATAGGGAAAGCTTCCATGAAAAGAAAGAGCGCACCAGCCTTGTTCTTTACCAGGAAGCTGAGGAAAGCACATCCCAAAGGCTGAGGAAAACAGCTTATTTCTTCTCCTGTTTGCAGGGAAGGGAATTAAGTTTGAGGCTGAAGTTCTTCCCTTTACCTTACAAGAGATAAGGTTCAGAGTCCATGCAGTTTGTTCGACATGTGTATTACTTTTATTAATATTTTGGTGATATGAGTACTCAGATGTTATAAACCAAGTTTCCTCATCTCCTTTCGTATAGAAGAGTTGATGTGGAAGCTTTAAATAGCTACATTAATAACCAAAACTAATGGCAAAGTAAAAATGTTCAGCCCTCAGAACCTTCCATGCATCCTTTATCTACCCACTTGAATTTCTTAAGTACTGTAATTATATGAAGATTCTAAAGCCATTTTCAGCAATTTATAATTACCTGGCTATATGCAGTATGTTTACTAGACATGAGCATTGGATCAACTACCAAGAATCAGGTCTTCAAATCTAACGAGTAATCCGTGAAGCATAAATACATATATTCAAAATTAGAATATGCTTGTGTTAATTTATCTAGTGATTCTGTGAAATATCTTGGCTTGATTTCTATATAAACTAAACTGCTGGGGAAAAAAAGGAGTTATACAACCCAAATTTACTGATTTTTGGTTTTTTGCTCAATGGTAAACAAACAATAAACTTGTCCTTGAACTGAGAAGAGTTGTATAAGAGGGAAATAAAAACCTTGCTAGAGGCATGATGGCTCTTTATCTGTCCTTAAAAGACCTCTGCTCCAGTCAGAACCAAGAGAGAAGACTGCCATTCTGATGCCAGGAAACCTCACCATAACTTCAAAATTCTAGAAATTCTGTTCAAAAAGCAGTTAGGAGTACTCATGCAAAGGTTAGTAAGGAAATTATATGGAAGAAAATATGTTACTTGAGAAGAATCCTGCTGACTTCACTCCCATATCTTCTGAATTGCTCTGGCTTGTACTACACCAGACATTAAGGTACCTTTCAACAAAATATGGTGCCACACTAAAACACTTTTTGGAAATACTCTATTACTAAGTGCTTTTCATCCCTTTTGATTAATTCAAACCAAATGTCTTCCTGTGAATAGTGTTTTAAAATCATTACCAAGGTCAGTTGTGCTGCTAGTAAAACAGGAAACCCCCTCCAGGAACATAACATCTATGGTTAGCAACTGTGATTTTAGTAAGGATGACTTTACAAAGCATCCTTAATCTCTTTATTTCCTTATTTCTGATCACCTGCTTATTTAGAAGGCATGTGGCTCTCCACATAAGGCCCCTATCCATCAGGTTTAAGAGGATGATCTCTCACTCAATGTTTACAAATTCCATGGAGATGTGTGCATACAGGACCCTGATGGGGCTCTCAGAGACAAAGAAAACCAAACATTTCCAGGCAGGGATGCAATTACCATTGTACAAATGCACCCTCACAGTCTCTGCCTCAAGCAGCTCAGCACAGTTACGATTTTAATTGTTACAGTAGAATTGGAGGACATAAAAAAGGCTCTTCCTGTGCATCCCTTGCCTTCTGCACAGGCTGAGGCCTGGAATTCCCCTGCTGGTTTCTCGCAGATGACCCGGGAGCCACCGCCACGGTCAGGCTGGTGAGTGACTGAACTCGCACAAAGGCTGAGCAGAGTGAGAAAATCTGGAGTGCTGGAGCTGGTGGGTTTGACCAGCACGGAAAGGAAGTGGAGGAGCCCGCCTGGCACCTGGGCTGCGCGTGCTCTCTGCAATCATGGAACACAAGCTTTAAATTCAAGCATTATTGTGGCTACAGGAGCCTCTTTCTACAGTACAGCAAGAAGGGACCAGCAACAAATGATGACACCATTGCAGGAGGTGCCTTATCCACCCTTACTGACACATTCGTGCTTGTAAGGTACCTGCTGCAACTTAAAGTCACGCGAGAGTTAAAGTGCAACCTCTAAGTACAAAAATCCTGTCCAAAGGACTCTCTCTGCTAAAGAGCTGATGTTATTTTTCATAGTAATGAAGTGAACTGAAGGATGCAACGCTGATGGTTTTATTTAAAAGCATAATTTGCTTTTAAACTAGCATTCTAGTGCCTTTAAAGTTTAAATAATAAATCTATTTGAGAAAGGATTATGTCAAATATAGAGGATAATTCCTTGTATCAAATTCAATTACAAGTGCTTTACTTTTAAGCACAGGCAAAATGCTGAAGCATAGATGTANCACACAAAAAAAAAAAAGAAAAAAGAAGAAAAAAAAAAGGAGGAAAACCCCCCCCCAAATCAAACCAAACCCCTAAAACCACATGCACAAACACACACGCCAAAAAAGAAAAAAAAAAAACCCAGTTTGCTTTCTCTTCTCTAAAACTGAGCTGGTTGCAAATTTATGTAACACCAAGTCTCTGCAAGGCAGCTGAGCAGGTCTCCTTAAAGGAATGCAATGACAGCACAGCCCTGCTCTGGTCTGTGTTTGGCAATAAAGAGCACAGGATGACATCTGATGCCCAACATCAGAACTTTAAGACACAGTCAGATGGCTATGATTTTCACTGCCAGAACTAAACTTTATTTCCATGTGTATTACATACTGGTATTTGATGCCAAGTACATTAAAATTACTTTAACAGAGGATTTAAGTGAGGAATACTTATTCTTCACTAAACAAGAAGGAATGTAAAAACCTATAAGAAAAGAACTGTTTAAGCTTTGTTTTGATTTTGGCAAACCAAACAGTTAAGTACTTTTCTGTTCTCTCCTCAGATCTTTCAAAGTACCAAAAAAGTATCTTTTTTTTTATAATCATGCAGCTGAAGAAAAAAAATAGTCTTACAAAATCCATTTCTTATGCTAAATATGGTTATAAATCAGAGTATTAAACACAAAATTCCCAATTCCTATTTTTAAATACAAATACTGTATTATATTATGAAATGGGGATAATTAAAATATATCAATGACTACAAATCTAGTAATTTAAAGCAAACAAACATGCTGTTTGCTTTCATGTGGAAGAATTAGGATATTGTATGGTTCAAGCACTGCACTAATTTCTGTCAACTCCTTGATGCCCAGAATGTCAAACTGCCAAACACAAAGAGACAAGTGTTCAGGTCTGAATAGCACCAGGTGTTTTTCTTTTTTTTTCCCTCCCTTTTAAAGTTATTAACATTTAATAAGATGAGTGATGTTACAACTTTTTGAAAGTGACATCCACAAGTAGGGAACTTATTTTGAGTTTCCAACTAATGAGCTGAAAACTTTTAGACAATACTGAACAATTATAATGTATTTCATGGTACACATGAAAACAGTGCTTCCACAGTATATCCTCAGTTCTCAAGTACAAAAATATCAGTTATGAGTAGTCAATAGTTATCAAAATTTTTATTGGTACAGAATGAAAGCAGCATTTACTTTATTGTTTTTTAAACCATACATCATAAAATTCCCTAGTACACACGTGGAGGAGTGAAATAGGCTCTGTACTATTTTCCTACTACTGATCCTAAGTCCCGATTCCAAATCTTTCCTGGCCAAAACCAAACAATATAATTAATAGCTAAGGGAAGGCAGTTCCTCAGTGTGAAAGGTCAGCATTTAGAGTTTTACTAAAACACTATTCTTGAAACAATACGTCACTTAAATGTATAATTACATACACTACAAGTGAAAAACAGGTTTTTATTAACAAGAACTATTGAGACTGGGCATAAACGTCTTAACCACAAACCCTGGAAATATTATGGATGCTTTGATGTGGCCCTTTTTGGTGAGAGAATAAGAACAATGAAGTATGGCTTTTCAATCTTCCTTTAAAAGCACGTTTTATAAAATTTTGTAGGCTTAAATTATTTTAGGCTTTAACATTTTCCAGTAACACCATTTACTAATTAGAAGCATTAATTACATCAGTATATTAAGCAATTGGCTGATAGTTGATCACCAGCAGAACAGGAACTGTTTGCTTTTGCTGTCATTTTTTAAGTAAGGGAGGTACTTTTCTAGTGAGAGCCATCCTACAGTACTATCAAATATTTCAGAGGTTACTACATAGCTTCTCAAATAAAATCCTCAACAGTTTCATTTTCCAGCAGATTAAGCATATGCAGAGAGCAAATACAATCAGGTGCAGACAGTTCAAAAGTATCTCTCAAACACATTGTTTTACAGTTACCCTCTGCAAAATAAAAGCCCCTCCTCACCCCAAACGGATGGGGTGAGAAGGGGAAACAGGTCTGCCATTCATGTAGGAGTTTGGCTAGCATAGAGTTTTATTAAAGTTGTTAACAAAAATAGTTAAACATTTTTACAATTTAACATCCAGTCTGACAAAAGGCAAATCAATGAAAAAAATACAAAAAAGTAAAAAAGTGCACTACCCAGTCCAGTATTTTGCTTTAAATTCATGTCACTTACAGTATATGAAAAATAAACCCAGAAGTGTAATTACTTTAAAATACACCGCTTCCATATTTCAGTATTTTACACATATATTCTATAGTGGAAGAGGAGATCTCTTAAAAACTTTACTCTTAAAATATTGAGGTGCATATACCAAGTGGGATAGACTTGGCAAGGTAAGTTGCAGTAGAGAATCCTTTCAAATTTGGCATTTCACTTACATACCTTACCATGCCAGCAAGGTCTGTAGTACCTAAACCTTCTAGTAAGAACAGTAATTTTGTTTAATGCAGATTTACTAATACAGACAACTACAAGAAATGGTGAGGTCAGCAACCCTATGGGATCTTAAGGAGATACGAGTCCTGATTTAGTTGTCAAATGGAACAATGTCACAACAAACTTTTAAGGCCATGTTTTATTTGCTGATTAATGGACAAAAGGCAATGGATTCCCCCCCACTAAATATTTTCTTGAAAGTCTGTGCTCATAAAAATCATGAAAAGTTGGAAAGACTTAATTATTGAAACTTTAAATATATTTTACACAATCTTGTTTGTACAAAAATACAAGTTAAATATAAACATAAAGCAATCATGATAATTTTATGTAAATCCATTTTGTGATATTCTGTTATATATAAAAAAGTTTCTCAGCTCTGTCTCATTTGTGAAAAGATCAATACCAGATTGAATCACTACTGGCAAAGGGCCCTAAAAAGCACACTTTAGCATTAAATATGTTTTACAATGTAAGTACCATTTCCTGATTTCATCTTCTAAAGACTGGCAAAAGATCGGGCAGTATGTCCATAAACCAACAAATAATTTGGCTACAATGTCATAAAACACAAACACACAAATCTGTACAATAAACCAGTAGCTATGCAGTACGAACTAGTTACACACACATACACAGACATGGAATGGAACTTAGTGAGACGCCGTTTGTAATTCACTGTTCTTCAGCCTGGCATTTTGTCTTACTTCATCAAATGAGTATGACTTCGTTACCTTTCCGTTCTTAAACACTGTGTGAAGCAGGTCCTGCAAGAAACACCGCTGTTTTAGCAAGAGTGGTTTGGAAAACACAGGTTACACAAACTCAAAAGCAAGCACACAAATCCAGCCTGGTAAGGCTGCAACTTTAGACTGTCACGATACTAAACCTTTACAGCTTCTTCTGACACCTTTCACTAATGGTTACACAGAAGAAAGGGCTTGGGTCATCCTGTGCACAGACAGCAGCTTTGTGCTGAGTCCTTGAGTGAGGTATCTACACCTGGCCAAAGCCAAATACACACTAAATACACCTTGCTAGAGCAGTCTGTAAGAAAGGTGACACTCAACCAGTCAAGTACAATTCCATTACAGAGGTTTAAATGAAATACTCTTTTCCTCTGGAAAAAAAAAAGAATTAAATATCTTTCTTCACAGTGCCCTTTGCTCATATATTGTGTAAAATAGCATATCAGGAAGGGCTTGCACACAGAACACTGGAAGGGCAATAAGCACAGCTGGCAACAGAAGGCAGCACAGCAGCAACACTGAGCAGTCTCTGCACTTGGTGACCTACTGCAAGGACCTGTGGCTTTAGGGAAATGGGCCCACAGAAGGGTACATTTCCCTGTGGTTTCCAGGGAGCCCCAGAACTGGTACCACACCAAGGGCCCTCTCTAATTCCCTGGGACCAAGAAAATTTTAATGAATAATTTCACCTGTCAGAAATGAAAGGATAATATATCACCTAATTTCAGAGCCAAAGTCTTTTAGTTCGTGTTGAAGAGATTTCTCACCATTAGGTCCTTCCCTCTCTACATATATATGAATGTTCATCATTAACATATGTACATGAATATGTGCATAGAAAAAAGTTTCAAATTTATAGAAGATCTTTGTGTCCAGAGCAGAATATCTTCAGTGTGTGTAACTCAGGTTTTTTTTCATCTTGAAAGTTCTGAGAGATCTAAGTGTCCCTAGTAGTACCCCTCTGCCTAGTAGCACAAAACCAGCTTCTGTATACCAGAAAACTTTCAACTTCTAAAAGCAGAAGTGCAATTTGACAACTTATTTTCAGTCCTCTTAACTTGGGAAGAGACTCAACATGCAGTTTAATGATTCACTGTTGGATCCTGAAACACAAGACATATCAAACTGAAAGCCTGAGATTGGCATAAAGTTTGTGCTTATTTCACAAACATAGCATTCCATTTTGCAATTGTAAAGAATTCACAGGGAAACTGAATTCCTGGTTTAAATTTACGTCTTTAAAAACCGTGGAACTACTCTGTGTACAGAGCATTAACTCCTGAAGGAACTATTTAAAATAATCTCAGTGAGGAAGTAGAAATACATTTTAGTTACAGCTCTCCCTGTTCCACCTCCAGCTAGGGTCACTACTCAAATTGTGCAATATAGGCCAAACAAAACTACCTGGCCAGTATATATTCTGCAACACTGAGACTTTAGTTTTGGGGAAAAGCAGTAATGTTCTCATATTTCTGAAGACAAACAAAAGAGAAAGATCTGTAATTGTAAAGCCTGAACATTCTGCTGTCATTCTAACATTCTGCTGTTGCTGAATTTGGTACTGAGGTAATTTTTGAGGGAATAAGATGGGAGTCAAACAAAATGAACAAAAATCAGAAATAAATTCTGAAATTAAGTTATAACCTGCCTTTTCTCAGTTTACTTTTGCATGAAGAATGATGTAATAGATTTTGAAAATTCCTACCTGCCCATACTCTTCAAGGTCTCCCTTGCCTTCCTCAAGTGTCACATACTCTCCAGCAGGTGTCCTATGCAACGACAGCCGTCCTTTCTTTGACCTTTTGTTGGGATCGGCAACAGGATCTTTGAAGACATTTACCTAAAATGAAGAGGATTTTTTTAAGAGGAAAGGGCTTTGTGGGACCTAATGCAGGTGGTGGTAAGATAACAGGAAATGTTAAACAGGTTTTCAAGTGGGGAGGCCTCTACTGAAAGCAAAGTGGTAGAAGTTGTACAGAGACATACCCCAAGGCCGTTGGTCACCACGTAACTACATTTGAAGGAACAGTTTAAGAGGTCTCTGGTTAGTTTCTGCAACAAAGCTCCACCAGATCCAAAGGCAATATTCTCAATACTCCATTTATTCTTCTTCATTCCCTCCACAATCTAATAAGAAAAAGAAAATTATGATGGAGCATACTTTTAGGCCATGCCATTTTCCCATAAAAATATTATACCACTTAAACAAGATGCTTTTGCAGACAATTAAGCCAACTAACATTCAGTTTCCAGGAGATGTACGTAATAATTTCGTCAATACTCAGCACACTGTTTTCATTTTTATTTCCAGTTTCAGTGTGGAACTGGAAAGCTTTTGCTGTAACACAATTATCATGCCAGCACATATACTTTCCAAACTAGGGAGGCACAGTAATGCAGTGCCCAGAGAAATGGAGCTCTAAAGAAAAGAAAAGACTTCATGAGAGTATTTCAGAGCCTTCCAATTTCTCAGAATTATGGAAAGACCTGGAAGCAAAGCCTGTATCCTGAAACAATGCAGTCATCCTGCTCAACTCCAGGAAGTTATTACCCTCTCTGACCAATGACTCGAACAGCGCAGTTCTCTTGAAAATCACATTGTCTAGAATAAGATCAGCAAGTTCAAAGACGGGAAATGAAAATACGTGAAACTGCTCAAAGAGGTTGCTCTGCCACCTTCTCCGGCAGGTACAGATCAACGTGAACTGCGCCGCTGGCAACAGCCAAGGTAAAAGTTACTGTATCATTTCCCTCCACCCTCATTCTACCCAGACAAATGTGGCATCCTCTCGCCTGGAGTAATGGGTGCTCAGTTAGTCATGCTCATAAAGGGCCGAGATTTGTTTCCCTGACCTGTTACCCTTATGACAACCTGAAATGATGGTTATAGCCCCAGAAGAGGAGTCCAAACTCTCTTCTAACATTTTACTAACAAAAGCAGGTGAGAAAACCAGAGTGAGTGAGACAGCAAAATACCATCCATCCAGAAAAACAGGAAGGCAAGAAGCAGAATGGAAGGACGTAATCTATGAGGAACGCTGCAGGGTTTCAAAAATGAGCATAGTCAGAAATCTGGTAATATTTTGGGCAATCTTAGCATCCTGCATCAAGAAGAAATGCCAGAGTAACACTGAACAGGAGCTACTGAGGTCAAGCTGCTTTTCTGAGGGACAGCTAGGGCTCATAAGAGGGGAAAAAAAAAGAAAAACACAATTCCAGTTTCAGACCGTGACAAAGTGGTAGTGTAAACAAAAGAGCACACTAGTATTTTGTTTATGCACTTAGTCACGTGCAGACTGTCTTCACAGATACTCTCAGTCTGAATGCCTGACAGAGGCCAGTCAGCAGGACACGTGGACAGCAGAGTCATAACCTGAGGGCATGCTCTGAACACCCTCCCACTACATTTCTATCAGAGATTTCCCCAGGAGAAATCTTATCAGTGAGTTTCCATCATTCCAAAGGTACCAGCTCACTCAGCCTCACTCGGCAAGTCAAGCAAAATGAATCTCAAGCTCTACCACCACAACTTCCACTTAAGAGAACCTTTTGAAAGCTTTGTATCCTGAACAAATGCCCTCTTAAATATGTGACAATCCTGTGGATTTTAGCAGTAGAGATCATACCCTCTCAGTGACCAGGAGCAAAAGGAATCTTTATGCTCAGGTGATTAGACTCTCCTGGAGGCAGTTAAAAGAGGTACTCAGGGAAGATAAACTATTGAAATTAATTAAATTCTCCTTTAAGCACCTCAAAAGTAACTAAAGCTGACAAAGGACGGGTAAGAAAAGGTATTTTGTATACCCTCTACTTGAGAACAATGCCCAGCGGTGCCATAAGAAATGAGATTTAACTGGGCCTGGATATGGACTCTACTTATTTGTGCTGTCTTTTAAGAGGCAAATATAGGTATATTTGGCCTCTGGTTCTGTCCAGACTCTGCGCAAGCCTGAAGCTAACGTGAACTGCTGGCCAAGTCTGAGCCAGTGTGTTCTCCTCACCTCACTGTGCAGTTGCAAAAGCCAGGCCTGACACTGAACTCACTTGAACACGCCTGCAAGATACAACTACCTGGTATAAACAACATCCTACACCAAGGCACGTGATGCTGAGACTTCATGTTCACTGATACCTGCAGGTTAACAGATGTTAGTGCAAGTACAGCATAGCTGGGCCACGGCTGCTTAACCCTCTTGCCTGGGTGAGAAGAAACATGAATCCCCTTCCAGCTCGTGTTCCTGCTCTCATTTACAGATGGTTTGTTCATGTCGTGCTACAGGCACAAACAACTCCTCATCTATCCTGGGTGAAGAACTGGCTTCTAGCTTTCCACTCTCTCAAGGGATTTCCTTGCTTAGATTGATCTTTGTCTGGTGAGGAGGAGAAGGGAAATCCAGACTAAGCTGAAAGACAGCTCTGACTGTACCAGTGACCCACAGCAAAGGCCCACATACTGTTACTTCCTCAGGTATGGGGGAGAGATGGCAAACAGCAGTAGTAATGGGGAAGAAGAAAAGGGGGAGATCTGAAACAACTGAAGCCTCCCCCGAAGGAAAACAATACAGAACAATTTTTTGTTCCACATTTTCAAACCTATACAGGGAGAACAATTGAGGTATCAAGGTTTTGACCAGCTTCCTCTGACCATTATGAGCATGATTAATACATCAACTGTGACTCCAGATTAGAGGATTTATTTTGTATAAAAATTTAAAGACATCTGGAAATTGAATGTTCAAAGAAAATCCTTTGAAAGTGTATATTGTGGAGTTAGCAGATTGGAATGATTTTTAAAAGTGAAAATGCAAAGAAAGTCAAAAAAGTTTCCTTACCTGTTCTACCAGCATCCCCTATTAAAACAAAGAATTTTAAAATCCAGTTTATACTCTGTGTTGTTTTCTATATAGTTGTTTCAGCTACTTTGGACAGCTAAATGAGACTATTGGTCATTACCCATTCTAGATTTTCCTACTGTACCCATTACCTTTCATCTGATCTGTAAGAATAAATCATGCCTAGAATTGAAAGCTGATAGGGAACAATTGGAATAAAATCCTGCACAGGCTACAAGAGGGGGAAAAAAGATGGCCACAGTGACACATTTGTATTTGTTCACATAAACTCCTTTTGGAAGAGAATGAATTATACTTCAGTGTTGGTTTGGTTTTGGTGGGTTGTTTTGTTTTGGGTTTTGGTTGTTGCTTTACGGGTTTTTTAATGGCATGCTTTTATCCAATCTTCTAAAAGTCAGCATGGTAAAACCTGGGGTTCACTGACACAGGAGGATGAAGAG
This sequence comes from Callaeas wilsoni, assembly GCA_013398955.1. Lineage (NCBI taxonomy): Eukaryota > Metazoa > Chordata > Aves > Passeriformes > Callaeidae > Callaeas > Callaeas wilsoni. Next base: position 22,690 of record VWPU01013924.1, on the reverse strand, counting down.
ATTAATGATATTTAAATAAAACTGAAATTAGGTTGCAAAATCACGGTCACTTTGATCCAATATAATTTGCTGCTGTCAAATGAGAAATGTCACTTTCCTTCCTGCCCACTTCTCTCAGCTCAAAACAAGAGTTTGTTTTCTTCTGTATAGTGCTGGCGTATATTAGCCCCTTTTTGGGGTACAATTTAATTCACTAAACCACAAAACTGATCCCTTTTGGCTGAGTTCATTTGCTGCTACATGTGTGGTCTAAATTATTTTAACGACTAGCGGTTCAATGACCAAAGCTGACATGAGACACAGCAAGATTAGAGTCAGGAAGAGATGAGAAGGTGCCACTAGGCAGCAGCAATCTGTCTGCTCTGTATGTTTTGGGGAACCGGATCTTCTGCTCTCTTCTGTTACATGTTACAGGTAGACGTCTCATCATCAACTACAGCTTTGTAAGGAAAATATGTAGAGGCAGATCACCTGAACAAAGAATTGCTCATTCTGCCTCTCATCCTCTCCCATTAGCTACTGCAATTGTTTTATTGCTCTATTTAGAACTGGGAGAGCAGAGCATTTTTCACTCTAGTGCAAAGATTTTTAAATACTTGCTTTAAAATTTTAATTACCATCGATGCTATATGACATCCTTGAATTTTGTCCAGTATAACTCAGAAAAAGCAAACAGAGTTCCTTACAAGAAAGAATAGTCCAGTTTCTGTCCTCTCACAATTCATGAAAATCTCAGCCATAACATACTTGCCTAACATAGGCACCAGTCCTGTTGGACCATTGTTCAGAACAAGTAGAAATGTTTCTCTTCTGTGTGGATTTTGTTTTCTTTAACACTGTCTTCCCTGCTATCTAATGATAAGACTTTCTTTCCAGCTATTTACCTCTCATGCTTGTGTTCTGTTAGGCATATTAGCATAGTTGTATATTCTCAAAAAGCCATATGGGACAAAAAAGTAAAATAGAATTTACTTTAAAGGTGATTGGAGGGAGGAAAAAAACTGCAGAGCATGACTGCACTATAGTTGGTCTATCAGGTTACAATCTCAGTATTAACTGCTCTCTAGGGATCTGAGTGACAAATCAGAGTTTTGTCATTGAGGTTCACACTATATGCCCATGTTAGACATGCAGATAGCTTCAGACTAAATAAAACCCAAAACTGATACCTCCCTTGCTCATAATTTTGAGAAGCAGCAAAAGTCAGCTTTGTTGAGAAGAACCTAAGATGTGTCAGTCTAGAAAGCTAAGTGTCAATAAATTCAAGTAAAATTAATCTTAATTTTATTCAACTTATTTCTGGTTTTGAACTCTAATACAGCTGAAGATGAAAGACTCAGGACAAACCTGACAAAGTCAAGTCCTCTTCCTCTCACATGCCCTTTTGTCATCTGTAGTTGCTGCAGTCTATACCTTTATAAGCATATTGTATTATCTAGTATCTACCTCTAGTCAATAGTGGTGAATTTATGACTTGTTTCAAGCATGCAGAATCTACCAAATAATCAATTTATGTCTCAGTAAAATTGCAATTTTGACTCAGACTATAGCTTCATCTTTTACACATACTTTCTGGCTTTTCAACTCGTCCTTATTCCACTAGTTGCCTAATCAAGGAACTTGCCTTCCTTACCCTAGGTTTTAAAAAGTCTTCAAAACTACACCTTCAATATGTGAGGACAAGCAGACTTCAGATGGTACATAACCAATGAGCCAAACCAGTTAATTACTACTATTGCTGCAGCACAGTGATCATGCAGTGTGCCTTAGACATCAATGAAAGGACCAAACACTGTCAGATTTTGATCTCAATTAGACTTGACAAGCATGATGAAAGCAAACAAAAGGAGAGACAGTGGAAAGAGAAGGGTTACAACAGGGGGATTAGAAAATGCCTTTTAGGGGTTTTTTATGCATCTTAATAATTTCCTGTGGAGTTTTAATGAATTTGTTTTATGCATTATGATATCACAGCCAGTGTCTGGAATGAAGGGCAGGGGTGGGGTCAGCAGTCTCTGCTGCCACATCTGACTAGCTGTAACAGAGCTCAGATTAAATATCAACCTTGCCAGTGTCACCCTGACACATGGACAGGATCTCCTACCTCTTGCAACGTGTTGATATCCACACCATCCCCTTGAATAACTCTGAGATACGGTGGCAACAACTTATAGCCTTTTGAATTCTCTGTAATGGGAAACTTCTTCCCCAAGATCTCCAAGACCTATTGAAAAGGGAAAGAAGACAGTTCAAAATGAAAATAAAAACCTGCCATTCCAATAAAGAAACAATTTCCACATTTGAGTCACGCTTTTTTAAAAAATTAAAGTAAATCCATAAATATACCCACACAATCATACTCTAAATCTACTCACACAAAGGAAAAGTATGGCAGCCAGTGTGGTGGAAGCCCTTAAAGCAGTCACAGACAATATGGTCTTTAAGAACTTGCACCCAAGATTTAATCAGAACCATGTTTCTCCCCTTTCTCCCTTTGCTTGCTGTGACTTTTTGTTATCAAATGTTTCAGCTGAAGATCTTGCTCTTCTTTTGACCTCTCTTAAGATGGTGGATGAGGCTACCAGTTTTTTATGATTTTGTAAGCCATGAATATTTAAAATTAAACACTTCAGCTAGGAGTTTTTCTTATCGGCTCTGATAAAGGTCATTCAGAGTTCCCATTTGTCATATGCCACTTATTCCAAAGGAAAAAAAAGAAGTGTTAAAGCTGTATAGATCTAATTTGATAAAGTACCAATGTAACTAACATTGTCCCTACTTTCTTAATTGCACAGTGCTGACAGTTACTCAAATTCAGAGGTATCAACAGCTTTTATTATGAAACTGCAACAATCATTATGCTTTCTAAAGAGCAATGAGACAAGAAGCATTTTTCAATGTGGAGTCAGTGCCACTGACTTAAATGCACACCTTATAAAAGAGAGAAGAGGGCTACACATGTATTTGTAGCACAAAATAACAAAATGAATTACATTAACACAGATGCCAAGATACCTAGACTTAGTAGTAAGAATTGTTATTGGCCTGGCATTTACTAGCACTCAAGTCGTTTCCCATTGCATTTGTTAAGTGACAAAAGTCTCTCTTTATAAAAGCATTCCAACATCATTACACCAGCAAAACTGGTAACTTGTAAAAGCTTCAAAAAGCATATGCAAGAAAGGGACTGATGAAAAATATGAAACTATTTGGACTGCAAAAGTGTTTCCATATCTATACTGAGGTGAAGTAAACATTTACATTTTCATAGGTCCAAATTAGCCAGCATCAAATATATACAATGCCTACCAAGTTAGAGCATTATATGTTTGCTAGCCAGTCATTACAAAACAAACAACTGCCCTCCCAATCTTGTACATAAATGGCTTCAAGAAAGGATTACCTTTAGAACAGTGTCAAGGGGATTCCCAGAATCTGGTCTAATAATAAGTGGTGCCTCTGGACTTCGGGCTTCAATTATATGCCTTAGGTCATCACCCCATATTTTTTCACAAGCATTGTAAATGTCGTAGCTGTCACTAACCACAGATACAGGCACTGAAGAAAACTGTGTTACTATGTGTTCGAAAGCATCTTTTTCATGATCTTTCCCCCAAGCTGTTATGGTACTGCAAAGGCAATTGAAAAATTCATATTAGAGTTGCATTTACATGTCATTCTGTATTTCCTACCAGCAACAGCTCAAGATGATGATATGCAGTAAGATTACACGACAGCAGAAACTATGTGCTTATCAGCTCTGTGTTGCATGGATTATAAATCCACTATATACTGAATAGACTTAATTCAGACAGTTAGGGAACTACAGATGCAAGAACAGAACATCTCCTTTGACAACTTCATGCTACAAAATGGAAAGTCGAGAATGAAGCATGTCACCATATGTCAGAAAAATCTAAAGAAGAAAACAGAATTTATTTTCTTTTTTAATAGTGACATAAAACAAATATTCTCACTTATACAAACATTCTTCCAGAGGAACCTCAGAACATTACCCTTGGTACACGGCCACAGATGAGCACATAAACCAGAGTTGTTGAGAGCAGTAGGAAGTTACTGAATGCAGTTGAACTGCAGTAGCTGCTCTGTACATGGCTGTCACAGACCAGCTGACAAAAGTGACTTAAGTAACTTGTGTGCAAAGACCTAAAAATGCTCTCACGCACAGCATAAGAGTCAGTGGGCACTGAATTTTTACCTTAAAATTCCAGCATTATCTGCCGTATGGACAAGTCCCAGATCATGGTAGCAGCGAGACAAAACAAACTTTATTTCAAAGAGGTTAGTGCAGTGTCAGAAGAGCCTTGCTGACACCCAGGGGCAAGCACCATGCTCACAGCACCACCTTGCATTGGAGCTTGCGGAATAGTACAATTCTGTAAAAATTTGGGTCTCTTGTATGAGACCCTTTTTGTGTATCAACTTGGAAAGAGTGACTGCAGCCTGCATTTGGTGGTGCAAACTTTAGGTAGCACAGTTTAAGCCCTCTGCTCTAACACCACCACTTCAATATGCTGTGCAAAAGACACTTGATCTTGACTCCATGCATTTCCTTTTGCTTTCATTATGAAAACTAGTAGTTTGAGTCATCAAAAGTTTCAGCCAAAAACTGTCATGTCTATTGATAGATCAGGAGATGCAGAACAGCACTACAGCAATGGCATGGAAAGTTCTGTGAAGCAGTGCTCCTTTAAAGATGATCACTACTCTACAAGGGCTATTCATGTAAGCCTTTCCATGATCTGTCTTGCAAACCAAAGTGAATACTAACTATTTAAAAACAATACTAAATATTTAACTGGGTTTTGTGCTCAATATGAAACACACAATCTTCTTTTATATTCTCATTTCAGTGTGTAGACATGCAACTGAAATTCAACGATTTGCATTCACTCCCAACCTTGTACAGGACATGGATTTGAAAAAAGTAAGAGCTCTCTCTCTCAAATGTTTGAGATCAGTTTCATTGCTCTTAAAAACTCATTCACAATTCTTAGTGATATAGCAAGGATTTACCATTACTAGTTATACTCATGGGAAGCTTGAGAGCAACCGCCTCTTCTGGAGGGAAAACATGAACAGAGAGCCCAGAACTGCAACTCACAGAGCTTGTCAATTTATGATTTTATATTTAAAACAAAATTTTAAGTTCATAATGTGAACCCTCAATATCTACAGACTATAAGCCTTCAAGCTTATTCTAAAGACATTGATAAGAAGGTTATAGTTAAAAACATTTAAAACGCATTTATATCTGAGAACAACCATGCTACTTATGTGTCCCTAGAACATATAGAGGCATCAGTACGGAACTGCAGCTTCAATAGCTGGACCAGTCATGGCTAATACTGTATGGTATATTTCTGGATACAAAGATGGGTAAGAAAAGAACTACATTTAGTTAAGTTATTTTTAGAAAGGTTTAGACTAGTATCTTACCTGTGTTCAGCAGCTGGAACAGAATATCCTGGAACTGGATCTTTTGTACCATAGTACTTTTTAATTAATGCAATTCCTGCTACAGTGTCTGTTCCTTTGAAATTCACCAAATGAGCTGAAGCTCCTATTCCTGCAGTCTGAAGAAGATGCAACTTTCAGTTTCCATGCCAAATACAGAAGCCTAAATCCAGTCACCACCTAGCAATAGTTTGTAACAGCAAAACTCTGACTCAATTCCCACTTCACCAATATTCTCTTCATTCACTTACACTGGGAAGACAGACAAAACTTCTCCCAGTCTAGTGCTCACAGTTCAGACATCGTACCCACCCCCATCGCAGACCTCCCCCCTCCACAAGCAGTCCAAACACAGTGCTCTGTGCATTCAGTTTCAGTGCACAACACGGCCACAGAGGTTAACAGACACAGGCTACAATTCTTCATGGTTAGGAACAATTAGACTTTTCAAATTATTAGACATGCAGTATTACCTCTTGTGAAGAAACTCCTCTGTAGCCAAAGTCATGCAGTTTATATTCCAGTCCTTCCAAGCTGCCAGAAGTCTCCAGCAAATATTTGGCCAAAATCTTTTTCTGCTCTCTAGAGTTTGTAGCCACTGTGATTGGGTACCATGACTGCACAAGAATAGTCTAAAACAAAACCCATCACAATATTAGGTGCATATTTGCTTAGAGCTTGACAATGCCCACTTGGTATTTAATCTAGCACAAAAAAGTCTATTTATTTTCATTGCCTGTTCAGAAAGTACTGATGCCTCCAACAGTTTGCTTTAGGGCTTAAGTAATTAGCTTTTATAAGGTAGGCAAGGTATTGACCTTCTCAGGAGTTATCACTTGCAAGCTACTGACACACAGTTCCCCCCATCCTCCTTTTTTATGGACAAAAGTACTGCTGGGAATTTCCTGTACAATTATTAATGATCTCTTGCCAGGTGGAGGAAAAAGGTCTGTATAAGATGACTACAGAAAAGAATTAAAGCAGAAAATGAAATCTGCTAGAGATTTCCCTTAAAGCAATACAAGATTCAACCTTTAATTAAAGTGCATTAATATTTACTTGGAAAAACATGTTAAATTTCCAAAACTTACCTCAATCCAATTTGTGAGCCAGTAGCACTCTGGATCTGTGTTTTCTACTGTGAAAAGAACATTTCCTCTGGGAATTACAGAGCCCTCAGGAACAGCCTTTATTTCTATAGGAAGATGGCCATCATATTTCTGTGTAAGAAACAGTAATATTGTTAGACAATAGGAAAGATTAGGATCTACCTCTCTTTCATTTAAATGCAATGGATAAAAGTCAGGCTATGAGTAAATAAAAGCTTTCATCTTCTTAATTTCTTTCAACTCTAAAAATAAACCCACCAGTCCAAACAAATGAAAAAATCCATATTTATCAAAAAAGGACAAAAATCCTGTAACTTAAAAACCAGCCTCTTTATCAAAACAAATGACGGTTATCAGTTGTATTCCTTGGGCAAATTGAGCCATAAGTTCTACCCACAGAACAAGAAATATTTACTACTCATTTTCTTCAATGCTTTCATATGCAGTAAGCTAAAAAAAGTTTAGCTACTATCCGGATCTTTAAAAATTCCACTAGATCTGCTTAGTATAGATGTGTGCTTTGTTCATTTATTACAGCAGGATCCATTTAATAATTATTTTAGAGAATATTTTCATCTTGATTACTCACTAAACATGAAGTCTCATATCGGAATGTCACTCTTTCGCCAGTCTTTTATCCCCAAAGGACTAAACATTGTGTGAAATATGCCTTTTGAAAAAAAGTAACCTGCCAATAGCAACTCTAAAAGAGTAATCAAAGCTTTCTGAAAGAGCTCTGCAAGCTGTACTGGTAATACTGAAAATATTTTGGATGGTAATATATTTTGACAGAAAGCTTCCCATGAGATATCCTGTAAAAGGCAACAAAAATTGCATCAATTCAGAGAAATTACAGATTCATAAGTAGCAGCAAAACATATTCTCCAGTACTCAGCACACATTAGAAATGTCTTCTACCTTGCAGTTTAAAAGTTTATTCGAAAATGTAATAACCTGAAGCAAATTGTGTTTATATACCACAGAGTTTCTAGTTGTCAGACTTGGAGATACATGGATTAACAAAAGACAACAAAACCTTCAAAAAGGCTCAAAATAATTTATTGACGATTCAATGAAGGCAAAAGTATAGTTAAGTGAAAAAAAATCCCCGAACAGATTTCAAAGTTGCTGTAGGTGTTGATTTTGTCCATGGAAAAAAGTGATGTGATCATGCCATGGCTCTGTATTGTAGCCCTTTGCAAAAATTTTGGATAGGCTTGACTTGTACAATTCAGGGCTTACATCTCTATCACTCGTCATTGATTCCTGCCAACTTCCAGCCTTTACACCAGCCCACTGTTCTCCAGGAAATCCATTCCTTTCTTCCACCCTTTCACCCTATCAGTATTTACCCATTCATTTACTCTCAGCACAAACTGGTAGTGCACATTTCAAATTCATTCTGGCACTTCACTCATGCATCCTCTGCACCCTCCACTTTACCTACCACACCTGAGGCAACTGAGCTAGGGAGAAGCAGTGGCAGGTGTGTGAACATACACTGGAATTCAGCGAGCAGAAGCAGGGACTCTGTGTGCATAAAGGGCACACAAAGACTCAAAGAGTACACACACTTCCAGTTAGAGAGCCACCAGCATCTGAGATCAAGACATGAAAATCATGTTTGGGTTTTATATATATGTATATATATATATATACACACACACAATTTTAATGAGAAAACCTGACAAAGGAATAAACGTACACAGAGGGTATGCAGGAATGCTTATTTTGACTAGACCAAAAGTTGAATGGACTCAGTCAAATCACGTTACAACTCAGTGAGGACAGACATGCAGCATTAAAAGTGTATTAATTCCGTTTATCCAAAGAGGGATCAAGCTTACTTTAACACGGATGAAAGCAGTTCACAATGTGTAACGTAGCTTAAATGCAAATATGGATTCAATTCACATTTGTAGTTATTTGACCTGGATGCAAGTCCTCTACAAACTTCTCCATAACTCTCTCTTAGAAAACGGTGGGCTTATTTACCTTGCTGCCATTTGAAACATTTAGTTGAAATTCACTCTTCTCTTGCACACCTATGGTCCACCCCAGTGGGAGGATGACATCCAGATATATTAATAGATAGATCCCTCCATAAAAGTACATACAATTAGGGTATCCAGGGAAATATAAATGCAAAGGACTAAAATAAGGTCTTTCAAATGCCAAAACATTCATTCACCAGAACCCACAATGAAACTTAGCATTTAATTAATCTGCAGAGAGTAGTACAGCTCTGATGAATGTTATTAGTCTGAATCTGCTACTTTTACAGAGAAGAGATATTTGCAATTCCTTGAATTCTAATACTTTTTTAAACAAAAGGGGAAAAGGATAATTGTGGAAAGACTTAACTTGAAAGGTTTTGTGTGTCAGAAGTACTCAAGCGTTGTATTTTATAATAAAGTTCAACATTCATATCTCTGAAAAATTTACAAAACAACTGAACGAAACATATATTTTCTGGAACTATTTATACACCCAAGAAGTGGTAATGCTTTCTGCACTGGAGTAAAAATTGTAATGATTAGTTAGAGAAAGGAATGTAAATGATGCAGGCAACCACTGAATGCTGTATCACACATGGAGACCTGCCAACAAGCCCCCACTCACAGGAGCTGGCTGACGGCAGCCATAAATCCTTATTACCTGCAAAGCCGCATTTGGCATCTGAAAGGATGAAAATTACTTTTCTCTAAGGAATTACAATTATATGATTATTCTTTGACAGCTGCTACTCCCTGTATACTAAACATGAAAAGCTAAATTTATCCAGTCTTTACTATCAAGATTAAAACGAGAGACTGTCATATTTATTCTACAGTTGATTCAGAAATCGTTCACAATGATCTCCAACTATTTTCACAATTTTTTTTACCTCTAGAATATAGTTCCATCCCTTTTCATTGAAGACATCGTCTTGAAAATGCTCCCTATATACTTCTTTGGCTTCCTTGATTTTCTCTTTGGTCACCACTTTACCTGGAGTTTCAGAAACAGATTAAAGCTTAGAAATTTACAATATTCATCAACTGATAAAATAAATAACAAAAAGGTTCAGGCACAGCAAAGTTACTTTGCCTTCAACAAAGATATGAAGAAAATGCAGAGTGTTTAAACCAAACTTTACTTTCATTTATTATATAGATTAGGATGCTCAAGAAACCACGAGGGTAAAATACACTTGCGGTTTGCAGGTGACTCAGGAAAAATTTGAGATTATTACTCTTTTATGACGGTCAAAAACCTGTCAAGAAGTTTAACAGTAGTGCTTTTCCCAGAGGAATGTGTTGATTGTGCAAGTTGGCACATGCAGCAAGGACATATCTAGCACAAGGGTTAAGCTATGCCATTCCAGGGAGAATCCCCACGGAGAGACTTTGCAACCAACCTTTGACTGACCACTTGGTGATAGGAACCAGCAGACTAATCACATTATTGAATAAGCATGCTACTGCTGTAGGGTCAGTCATCTACCTTAGAGAACAACCCTCAGATTGCTAAAGAAAAAATGAACAAAATTATCAAGTGTTTTGATTCTAATGGAATTTCAGTCCTTGGCAGAATTGGCAAAGATGTTCATTGGATCAAGACAAAGACACGTAAGACATATGAACAAAGTCTTCCTTTACAGGTTGGCAGAAGGCAACATGCACTCGGTCAGAACAGGTGATATTTGTACAGAAGGCAAAAAAGCAAACAAGATCTTAAACAGCACCAAGGAATTTTCAGACATTACTCTTAAAATTATCAGTATAAAAACCAGTTTCACATGTAGCTGCCATACTCAATGGTCTAAGCTCAGGGTCATCCAAAATGTAAGGAAAATTAAAATTTAATTTAAGGAAATTTGAAAGCATTATTGGTTTACACAGCAAACAAACCAGCAAATACAGAATTGAAGTTTATGTTCAAAATGCAAAATGTATTTTCCACCAAATCTTCTGCTTGTGACTCTATGCAGAGTTTTGGTCTCTTTCCATTCATTTCAATTTTGCCCACTGAAGTTGGGACTTGAACACCTCTTCGTTTTTAATACACCATTGGGATAAATAAAGATAGTAGAGAGGTGTTTGGATTAAGAAGTCAATACCAATTTATGAGGGTGGACAACTTTTTTCACAATCACATAAATAAGATATTATGCATGTCACTACTTATGGTGTATCACGATAACTTGGAATTGTTTCAACTATAAGACTAGAAGCTTCAGAAAAAGTTAGATATTTAATTAGAGGAAAGGTTTTACTGGAATTTGAGACAGTTACCTTTTAAATATTTATTCAGAATGTACTGCAAACCATAAAAAACCGTTTCTTCATATTTCACTTTCTTTAATTTGGAATTTTCAGTCTTCTTTTCACGACATTCAAAGTAGGAATATACTTTGCTTGTGTTAGGTGGATATTGCTTGTAGTGTGTAACCTACATCAAGAAAAACTCCAGTAAGAACTCAAAACATCACTACAAAGCACAAGAGAAAACATATTAGTACCTTAAAGCTTAAAAGTAGCTCCTATCTCTACTGGACTGTGATTATTTATCCATTCACATTCTACACAGGTATTTAGGGAATTTCCAGGTTTTTAACCTCCTTCAATTGTCAGTTCAAAAGACTGTCTTCCCTCTGTTATTCTTTGCTTCTTCATCAAGTCTTTTTCCCCTAGATTAATCTTCCCCTTCTCTGATGACTTTGCTTTGATTAAGTGGGAAAGACACAGGCTAGGATTTTAGGAGCAGCACTGAACACCAATGTGCCAGGTCAGTTTTTGCATTTACCACACTTTGGCCAAGCCTAATAGCTACAGGAAGCACAAAATTCCATGCCACTACCAAATACCCGCTTATATTTGATTGAAGTTTTGAAGGCTAGCATCCCATAGCTCAGATAAAAGCCACCCAGACTGAAGAAGGCATTGACAATGGCCTTTACCCAAGTGTCCCATTCCCCATGAGCAGAGTGGAGCAAAGCCAGTTTACAAACCTGTTACTGTCAGCAATGCTGCTAAAATCTACCTGAGGTTTGTACCTCCCCACAAAGTTTGCTAGATGGACTTTTTTCCAGATTTGAAAAAGTTCACGTTCAACACAAAGGAAGCATGAGAAGTTGTCACCTCTGTGTATTACGTGGAAACTGGTCATACAAACATACAATCTTATGCTGAATTCAACTATTACAGCTTTTCATAGATCCTAATAGTAAATCTAGCCAGAAATTTTCTTTGAATAATAACAGCATTTAAAACATGTACACTCTAAACACTTAAAAACTTAAACCTACAAAATTTCATCTCCTAAGGTGCAAAAAGCAAACTCTGTGCAAAATCCTTAAGTCCATATTAAACAAAAAGAATACACAATGACAGAAATCTCGTACTATCAATGTTTAAATTACAGAATATACAAATCAAGCTAAGGCATCCCCAAAGCTGAAGGTATCAAGAGTTTTCTTAAATTATGATGAGAAGTCTGTGAATAAGTCTATACATTCCACAAGGAAAAACACTTCCTACAGCTGAGAAAGCAACATCGTACATCAGAACAGAACTCAAATGGTGTGAAACTCATGCAGGAATTTTTTTCAAACTCCCATATTTACAGGTTAGAGCATGAATTCATTATATGTTTCTTGCTGATACTTACTCCAAATAACCTTAAAAATTTCTGTTTCTAATACCACAAGGAATTGGAAAAGGGATAGTTTTACCGTTTCTCCCTTCTTGTCCTGATTTTTAAATGTATCTCTCACATTCTCAAAGAAAAATATCTGAAGGTTTGCCTTACCTGTATTCCCAAAACTGTACGTTAAAGGATTTTAAAATGACAGTTCTCCCTCTCCTCTCAAATGTCATTTAAATTTAGTATTTCACTCAGCTTGGACAATGAACTAGACCAGTCAATTGAATTTTTTGGTTCTCCTATACCAGCACAAGGCTGTTACAGTTGTGTTTCTAATACTGCAAGGAAACATTCAAGAAAGGTCAATTTTAAGATCATTCTATTGTCTTTACTTGTATGAGGTTTACAAGGCCAATCAAATAAAACCCAAGCTTGTCATTGCACATTTTCTGCCCTGACTTCAAACAAAGCACAGCGCCACAGGCATTTAATGGAGCACAAACCTATTCTGTTACAATTCCTCAGCCACTCAAAAGCAGAATGCTTAAGAGTAGCAATGTTAGACCCAAAGACAAAACCTGGCTTCTAGATTTAGTTCTAGCTATTAATAAATGTCTCGCTTCATAAATTGTAACATGTCCTTTCCTAGTTCTAGGCAGAACTTCCGAGAAGTATATCACAATGCCAGCTCACAGAAAACTCTGCATGATATCATCACATTTAAAGGAAAACAAAATCCCCGTACAAAAGAAAACACACACACACCCCATCTTCTCTTCTTTACTATGGAGCAGACAAAAATAGGCTCCATTTGACATGTCTTTCTAACTAGTGGGTATATGAACACACACACACATATATATATATGCAAACCCCTTACAGGAAATTGTATTAAATGCACTCTAAGAAAAAGATCCTGTAACAAATCCTTAGAATGCTCATGCACTATAAAGACACGGAGAGTGGGAACTCCTTCCTTCCCACTGGTGCCACGAAGGTAAGTTACAGCAACTTCATGAAAAATTTTGCTCTGTTTTATGACTGGGACTGGACTTTTCAGTTCATAATTTCAGAGCAAAGGCTCAACACAGAGCCCAGAAGCTGCAAGTGTACACAGCAGATGTCCCAGGACCAATTCTCCAAATGAGCATCTCAATTCCTTGTGGCAAGCTTGAGAGCAAACCAAAGCAAGGCTGCTGTTCTCACCACAACAGTTCAAACAAAACAACAAAAATGACATCTACACGAGATAGGATACTCAGTTAAAAAGTTTAATTATACAACTTACCAACTATGGGCAAGTTAGTGAAGCCAACACCTATACTGTAATGAAAATTTGTGTGATCTTCAGCTCACATCTTGAAAATATATTCAAACATGGCAGTTCAAAGGTATCTCATCTCCTCCTGCTATATGTTTCTCTCTGTCAGAATGGTTACAGGCCCAAATTAGCTTAGGGTCCATAGTGCTCCCACTGAGTTGGTGTTACCTTTTCTTATTGCATTTAAGTACTTTTTTTTAGGGACTTCCTATTCTAGCTCTGCTTTGAAGCATGATCACAAAACATAGTGCTCTGGCTGCAAACCAGAACTTGAGAGCTGAAATCAGGCTGAAATGCTAACAGATTTATCCTTTATATAGCTTACCTGGGGACACAGCTCCTCCTGACTACCTTGCTGACAGTTTCAACCTAAAAAAACCCCACTCAAGTTCCTCAAACATTGCATCACAAATTTAGCTATCTTTTCTGACATAAGATTAGATCTTAACCTGAAAATACATAGTAGCTAGTGTCCAGAAAATAATTACTTCTAGGGATTCAAACCTGTATAAAAATTGTGTTTGACGGAAATATTTTGATTTAGTTGCTTTAAGTACTTGAAGGAGACAAGGAACTAACTCTGCAAGTCACATGTGTAGTATTCAATTATATTCTTTACACATTAAAATCTATTTAAACAGTGAAAATATACATCCTCGGCAACTAAAATATTTACATCTGAGCAAACCTTTCAGCTGTAATTTTAAATATGCTTCTTTTGACATTCCACAAAGCTGCTAGTTTTATCTAAAAAGCTGAGACACCCTTTGAAATATTACTCAATATTTTAAGGCATAATCACAGTCTTAAAAGTACCACACTTACCAACTACAGCTTACTTGAAGGGGGCTTATAAGAAAGATGTGGACACAGTTTTCAGCAGGGTCTGTAGCAACAGGACAAGGAGTGATGGTTTTAAACTAAAGGAGGGTAGATTCAGACTAGATATAATACATTTTTTTATGATGAAGGTAGCGAAACACTGGAACAGGTTGCCCAGAGAGGTGATAGATAACCCATCCCTGGAAACACTCAAGGTCAGGTTGGATGGGGCTCTGAGCCGCCTGATCTAGTTGAAGATGTCCCTGCTCATTGCAGGGGGGCTGGACTAGATGGCCTCTGAAGGTTTCTTTCAACCCAAGCTATTCTTTGATTCTATGCTGTATGCGTGTGTGAGAAGTTAAGCACAAGACCTACAACCCCTGCTGAGTTACCAGGCCATCTGTTTTGCTCCCAAGCCCTCCAACAGGGTACTATACCTCTCAGGAATATCTGCCCACAAAATGTCACAACAGCTGATTGTGTTAGCTGTCATTTCTGGACTTCTAGGACATGGGGAAATAATACCCATCTGCCATAGTGGTGGTCAGGAGGTTTGGCATGTAGTGAAATGCCTGGTGGTAAAAAACAGTGTGAAAAAGGATCAAGGTCTAGGAGTGGGAACAGTTCACAGAAGACACAAAGAATGGCATTGAAAACAAAACAAACCAACCAACAAGAAAAAACCCAACACAACGCTATAAGGCACTTGGACAATGAAAACTATGCTTCAAAAAATGCCTGATCTTTCCTTGTTGTCAGATGAAGACTTGCATCTTTCTGTATCCTAAGGGAGAGTAGAAAGAACAACCAGAGGCAACGTACAATATATGAAATTAAATTTTATGTGACTTACAGATCGAGACAGTGTTGATACTCTATGCTTTCAGTTAGGGGATGACAGAAGCAGGACTTGTACAGACGAGCTCTTGATAAGTAGGAGTGACTATAAAGTCAATAGGAAACCCCTTCTCTTCAGGAAAAAAAACCCTAACCAAAAATCAGAAAACCAAACAAAAGCCTCTACTAGGATTAAAAGACCCTTACAAGAAAACAACTCTCCCAAGTATCTTCAAAGGCCTTTTGATGTTTAGTTCAAAGGCTGTGGTTTAGGTTTTGTCTATAAAACATATGACTCACAGCCTTGGAACTACTACCTACAAGATTATGTACTATGACTGAAATAGAGCGCTTTTATTCCAGTTGTGATAGCTCCTTATTAAATTTAATGTAAATAAAGGCATATTCTGAACAAAGCTTACCTCCACCAGGATGACATCTATTTAACTAAATCAAGTTTTTTGAGGAAAAAAACATGAAGCACAAATTGTATTTAGATAATCTATCAAAAAAACCACCCCAAACATTAAGAGTTAAATTTTAAGAAAAAGGAATTAACAGGTATTCATCATGAAATAGGGATGACTGAGGCAAATGCTGCATTTTCCTAAGCTAGAAAAGAAGCATAAAATTTCTGCATAAAACTTCTGGCATAAAACTTTTGGCATTAAAAAAAAAATTTCTTATGATCTACAAGCTTTGTTGGACAAGATATTGCAATGAACTTACTTTAAAAGGCTATTTAATATATATAATTCAACCATTGGAAAACATGGGAAAAACAGATGTGACATGAGAAGTCAGGTGTGGCCAAAATCTCCATTGGTGGTTAATTCCTGGTGCTTCCCTAGGTCAGATGCCAACATGAACCATCAGAAAGATGCTTCCAAGCCCTGTCTACAGTGAAGAAAGCAAACCCCCAAACATCTACCCAGCAGGATCGTGCCTGTACTGTAACTCTCATGCGATAAGATGATACCAGTTCAAGTAAGACAGTATTTGAACTTTTCTGGAACTATTTTGAAAAATCCTTAGTGTAAAATGGGTACAGAACAACCTGGTCACTGAACCCACGGTGCCACACAGCCACAACCATGACCAATCAGAGGGACAGGTGGCAGGTAAGCCAGAGGCAGCATGGCCTGGATGCTGGGCCACTTGGCCAGGACACTGCAGGTCTGCAGCACGAGGGCCTGAAGCACAGGCTTGGTCACTGTTCTGCAAGCCTTGATCTGCAAGCGGTATTTGGGGGATCCTCACCCTCCAATACACCTTACCGAGGCAGACAATTTCAGTGCAGTGGTGCTGCTGGTACTTACACTGGGGAGACTTCTGCAAAGCACCCCAAGACCTCAAAAAATTGTGGTATTACATATTGTTTGCAAACATTGTAGAAAGAGGCCATGGTATGAAATACTGCTTTACCTAAACCTTTAGGAGATTTAGCCAACAGAGCAGCTACAAGCAAAGTTTGCCAACAACCTACATGGAAAACAATACTATTAGCAAAACTGAGGAGATGAACCAGGACTTAGGAGCAAAGGGACTGCTCTATCAGATATACCTCACTGAGATGAGAGGACTAACAGCAGTTATAAGGCATTGTGACCCTCTTCAGGAAAAAAAACCAACACAATTGTGACTAGCAGTTATATTCAACAGGGATGCTTTGGTAGCCTTCAAAGCAATCACGGAAGGAATGCGCACCACAACAATGGAAATGAAAACCAAACCAAAAGCTAGTATGGTTAAATAGTAAGTTTATTTGAACAAGAGAGGAAATGTCAGAAGAATCAATCTTTAATAAGTCAAGAGAAAGGGCATCCAACAACAGCAGGTAAAGTGCAAGACATTTTTAAGTGAGTTAAAAAAAAATAAATCTAAGAGTCAAGTAAAATCTTACTATTTTGATTACACAAGCTTCAGATTACCATAGAGAAAAAAAAGCCTTAGAGAGACTCCAGGGCCCTTATTAGAATGCATAAGATTGAGACAATGTTTAAGAATCAAAGTGAGAATATTGGAAGATATCTGCTCTTATGAGATGAGAGAGATAAGCTAATGAAGGTTATGACTGAATGATGACCTTGTATCCCTTCTAATGTCTCTGTATTTGAGTTCATCCACCATTTCTTTACATGTGTATTGAAAAATAAGAGAACTAGAGGTCATAAAGAAAGAAGTTAAGAAATCAGTCAGTACTACGAAAACTAAGGAAAGCACATGCAAGCAACATAATTCCTATGGAATCTGCACATTATCAGCAGAGATGCTATACATGACCAGGCCCACATTCATTTAAAACACAAGGTCGAGTGTAAGCACTAGATCTGAATGTATTCTAAACTTCTCAGAGAAAATACAATGCTTAAAACCAGCTACATTTTGTAGTAGATTTATCACTAAAGATTTTCATGGTTTTTGTTGTGTTTTAAACCCAACTGGCAACCAAGCCCTGTTTGCCACTCACTCACTCATCCCCGTGGGATGGGGGAGAGAATCAGAAGGGTAAAAGTGGAAGAAAACTCATGGGTTGAGATAAAGACAGTTTAATACGGAGATCAAAAGTTCTCTGGACATAAGCAAAGCAGAACAAGGAATTAATTCATCACTTCCCATGGGCAGGCAGGTGTTCAGGCATTCCCAGAAAAGCAGGGCTCCAGCCCGTGTAGCAGTTACTGGGGAAGAAAAATGCCACCTACTCTGAATGTTCCCCCTTTTCCTCCTTCTTCCCCCAGCTTTACGTGCTAAACATGATGTCATGTGGTATGGAATATCCCTTGGGTCAGTGGGGGTCAGCTGTCCTGGTGTCCCCTCCCAGCTCCTTGTGCACCCCCCGCCTCCTTGCTGGTGGGATGGTGTATGGTGCAGAAAAGGCCTTGACTTTGTGCAAGCACTGCTCAGCAAAATCAAAAATATCCCTGAATTATCAGCATTGTTTTCAGCACAAATCCAAAATACAGCCCCATAGCAGCTACTAGGAAGAAAATTAACTCTACCTCAGTCAAAATCAGCACAGTTTTATATCCAAGATTATCACAAAAGAGATGACAAAATGCCTTATGTTTACTGTTTACACATTTGTGACTAGTCAGCTGTACTACTGCACATGCTGCTGCAAGTTTCCTGTTCCTTAATGAAAAAGGAAAAACATTTACCTTTTCAACAGTGAAAGCTGCAATGATTCTAGAAGGGGTTGCTTCCCATTAATTTAAAAACTGTCTGAATACCGTACAGTTGCAGTGTTCCTTTCAAGCAATGATGTCTTGGGGTTTGTAACAGGACCATGTGACTGCAAATCAAAACTTGGAAGATAATGAACCTAGAGAGCGTGAAGATTGCGTCTTACAGGGAGTGTTGAGCCAGAAGTTCCTGATGCTTTTCCACTGGCAGAATTACAGGAGATAAGAGAACACATTCACACTCCCACCACAAGATTTTAATTAAGGAAAAAAAAAATGGGCTGCTGTAAAGAATATTTTGCAGTCATTAAGTACTAGTCAAATCCAGTAGGCTAAAGAGTACTCATGTCTCTTCCTCACATACCTCCAGCCTTCTAAATAAAGAATATATAGGCTGTCAGAGCCTAGAATAAACACGGACTCACGTGAAGTGCTTCAGAAGTCAGTGCTCTCCTACATCCACGCAGAGTAAAAGAAGTCATTCGAAGTGACAAATACTTAAAATTCAACATATAAGGCATACAGAGTTAAAACATATATTTTGAGTTTCCTTGAAGCATCCAGAAAGAAATTAATTCTGAAACAGGTCTCATTTACAGTCTAGATAGCAAGTCAGCTCCTCCTAAGAGGTAATTGCATGGCAGCTTATTATAGCTATCAGCTTAATTACGAAACATGCCAAGCAACAGTAATAGATCTCATTGGCAAAAGCAAAATAAGCTATTATTACTCCAGCAAACAAGGTTCAGTCAATAGCCTTTCCCCACTCGCAGCTCATGGTCCATCCAACCCAGACCTGGTACGTGCCAGTCACGGCTGTCTTCCCACTGAACAACACAGCTCTGCCAAGCTGATCCTCTCAATACAGTTTCAGACTACATATACCCTGGCATATTTCTTGCCTGTGCAGAAATAAACAAATAATAGCTAAACAGAGCACTGGGAATCAAAGAGAAAGAAACTGCAGAGGAGGTGTGTCAACGATGTCAGACAAATGAGGCACTGAGGGGCATGGACCCTTTCACTAGGGAAGGGCAGAGAGTGAACAGAACCCTACTGGCACAGAGGGGCAAGACTGCTATGGAGCATTGTATAATCTATATATAGCTAGCTATATGTATGTAGCTATATAAATTGTGAGGGGCATGGACCCTTTCACTGGGGAAGGGCAGAGAGTGAACAGAGCCCTACTGTCACAGAGGGGCAAGACTGCTATGGAGCAGTGTATAATCTATATATAGCTAGCTATATGCATGTAGCTATATAAATTGTGTCTTGCTATAGACGCAAGACTAAGACATCACACAGCACGAACAGTGATTTTCAAGGAGCCTGCTGATACCCCCTCACTTGCAGCTTTCTGCCAACAAGGACTTTGACTTCAAATACTTCCTCTTTTCAGTAACACCAAGTCACTAGCAGAAAACTTCACTAATAGAAATGCCATTGCTACACTGCACATAAAGACAATGAGGTTTCCCAGATAACAGTGCATTGATGAATCTCTTGAGAGTCTCATGATCAGAAGAATTAAAAAGACTGCTGTTACTTACCAGCATGTTGCACACACACCATACCATATGCCCATGCCCAGACTCTGAGGGGATGGTATATAATTCCCAGCATACAGGAGGAATTACACTTTTGGGGGATTTGTAAAAGCCTAAGAATATGCAACAAAGTACACAGGAAGATGAATCTAAGTGATGTAAAAACATTTATCTTGTTATTGGATTTAGAGATAAACGGTATAATTTGAAGCCCAGCCTCAAAACCCTGGAGCACCTGTACAACTGAGTAAGCTCCAGTCTATAATGGAAGCTTGGTACTGGAACCAGTGCATATTCACCTACTGAGAACTACTCTCATCTACAAATATTGACTTTACTAGCAATCAAGATAATACTCAGCAGTTTTTCAAGAACACTTTTAAGATTTTGAAACTGAATATTTGATAATCTCTATTATTTAAGAGTAAATGTCCTATGATGCACATGCAGAGAGGAAAATAGTGTAGAAGCAGGGGAGGCTGGATTAGCTCTCAACAGACAAATCTTTGCCTACCAAATTACTTAGTTTCTGAAATTGTATAGGCACTAAACCAGTAATGAGCTGTCTTTTCACTCCAAATTTCCAACTGCACCAACAGAGAACTGGGACACTGGAGCTTGTACTCAAACTAACAAGTTGTGACAGATATGACCCTGAGATACCACAACTTTTTTCTGATGGACAACTGCCTAAGCTAGGGTTGCACGGCTCAGTATGGTCTGCATGTATTTTTTCTTTCACAGCTGTTTATTTCTATGTGATTTTTGTCACCAACATTAGCTTGTATGGATTGGCATATACTGAAACTGGATCACCATGTAAACTTCTGACCTGATTCATGTTTTTCCTCAGTCTAAATGTTATGTACAGACAACTCTGCACGTATAAACAGATGTTACAGTTGTGGATACAGCAGAACTATAAAAAATAAAAAAAAAAAAAAATCCCCCAATCAGTTCTCAGTTTTATTTTAATTGCTAGTAAGAGTGTTTGGTAACTCCTGTGAAAAGCTTGACATTGCAAACTACCAGACATTTTAGTGCAATTTTACTGAAAGTGCTCTCACTAAGTGTTTCATTGATTAGGAAATGACAGTATCATCCAGGGAGAAGATAAGTGATGTTTGCTCATATTACCTAACAAGATAAAAGCAGCTACTTGTTTAAGCATTGTTCAGAGACACTGGAATTCCTAAGATTTTCAAAAAAGCATATGGAAAGACAATTTAAATAGCCCTAACAAAGCAACTGAGGGGGGCAACTGTTCTAAATATAATACAAAATGCTCCTAGCTGCCACAGAAAACCTAATACAAATTTGGTTTTAAACTGGAAAAAAATCCAAAAAAACTAAACACCTCAGGCCTTTAGTTGACCTCTTTAAGATTTCTACCACTCCTGGAATGTTACCAAGTCATCTATACTATGAAACAGAAAACAAAACAGAAGCAAACTGGTTTTATGTCACTCCAGTGCGCCACACTACCATCAATACTTGAGCACACCCAGAGAATTCAGAAAAAGTAGTGTAGAAAATTAAAGTAGATACTGTTTAAACCGAGGCCTGCAGTGTTTAATGTGATTAGTCTGAGACATGGGAAAAAGTGTATCTTCCATATTTGAATAAGTTAGATAACAAACACTTAAATCCAATTCATAAAGAGCACTGTAGCCAGATTGCACCCTGAATGGAAGCAGCTTTGCGAGCCCTCAGTCGCAGCGTCAGGATGTCCTGATTGAGCTGCTCCAAGATTTATCAGCATCTTCCCACCTTCCAAAACTCCTTCCCACAAACAGCAACAATAACTGTTAACTTTCTTTATGCCTTGATATAATGTATAGTAATAATAACAATAATGAAAATAATAGTAATAGTAATATCACCACAGAGAAGCCGGGAAAGGCACAAGTCAGCAACTGGAGACATACTAAGGTTTGTACTTTGGTAGTTACTCAGTAACAAGACCTGGTCACAACATAGCTTTCACTTTTTCAACTCCTCTATCCAGAAGTACCCTTATCCCTGAAACTCATCCCAGCAGCCCAACGGTCGAAGAGCTAAAACACAATAAATGCTTTACAGTGATAACCGGGACTGTTATGTAGTTTTCTTCAGGCCACTAACAACCTCGTTGACATTGCAATGCAGCTCCTGAAGGAAATAAGTGAGTCTTCCAGCCGAGGAGAGGCCGGGCACATGTGTCCAGCCAGGCGGGGGGAGTCCCAGGCTGGCTCTGCCCAGGATCTGGAGGCTGAACACTTACATGAGCGCGACGCCGCGCAGGGGCAGGACTTCGGCCCGGGCACACTCGCTGCGAGGCACGTCAGGAGCTGCCGGGTCACAATCACCCGCTCGGAGCGCGGACAGGGCGCCTGCACTTTGCCACCGCTGTCAGCACCACTATTTCCAAGAAACGAAAGCAAAGCCGTGCAGTGCGACTCTCCCCTCTGAACCAATACCTTGCCTAGCGAATGTGGCACCGCAGTGGCCGGGAACTAAGCACAGGGCTAGAAAACACGTATTTTGCGCCAGCCGGTTCCCCGAGCGCGCTGCATCACCGCCGGGCACACAACCGCAGGCAGCGACCGGCGCGAGCGGCGCGAAGCGGAGGGAGGAGACGCGGGAGAAGGAAGGAGTGACCGCTCCGCGGCAGCGACATGTGCGCCCTCTCCGACCCCGGCCAGGGCGGGGGGCGGGCAGCCCGGCGGGGCCGGACGGCCCCCGCCTCCCGCGTGCCCGCCATGGCCGCCCCCCGCGCCCCAA
>VWPU01013923.1:0-75460 GCA_013398955.1 Callaeas wilsoni | reverse complement strand
GCTGCCCCGCCCCGCCACTTCTTGGGNGGGCGCTGCTCTGTAGTTCCACACCTCCTGCCTGCCGAGACCTCCTGAGGATTCCCACTATGGCTCCAGAGTGTGATCCATCTCCTCCACCACCCCGGGATTTTTTGCCCGTCTCTGCCGTTCCAGTCTGCCCCCGGAGCGCCCCCTGCAGCCGCGGGGGAGCCATCGCACCGGCCCTGCCCTCCGGGAGCCACCAGCGCCCCTGCTGGCTGTGACCGGAACTGCGCCAAAGGGGAAAGTGGCCATCACCGGGTTCCTGGTTCTGTTTTGTTGTTAATGCCAGAGTTGCTGTTGGTTTTGCCTTATTAGATACACTAGTAAAGAACTGTTATTCCTATTCTCATAGCCTTGCCTGAGAGCCCCTTAATTTCAAAATTATAGCAATTCGGAGGGAAGAGGTCCACTTTTTTCCATTCCTTCCTTAGCAGACACCTGTCTCTCAAACCGAGACACGCAAGCATTGCTGGGAGCTTGTTAAAATCCTGGGATGAACTTCCTGCAAGAATTTAGGTCTCCACAATTCTCACCCAGGCTGTTCCCAGCCTCAGGGATATGGAAGGGCTTTTAGGCTGCTTTAAAAATCAACCACTGCTACCTGCATGCCTGCACACCCCCTCTGCCAGGAACAGCACAAAGAAAATGAGTGTGGAAAATGTTATTTCAATTAATGCCTCTTTCATCACTGTCACGGAATCATGGAATGGTTTGGGTTGGGATGGACCTCAAAGATCATCCAGTTCCCTCCCCCTGCCATGGACAGGGACACCTTCCACTACCCCAGGTTGCTCCAAGCCCTAGCCAACCTGGCCTTGAACTCCTCTGGGTAGATTATTAGAGTCTGAAAAACCTGGTGATGGATCGATTACACAGAGATATTTAATTATATATTCCTGACCAGAAGAGAAGGAAAAAAAAAAAAAAATCTGGAAAAAGCTGTAGTACTGGGACATGAGGATCCTGGATCTTTTCCTTCCGAGAGTTAGGCACTTGCTGAAAGCTCCTGACTGTTGTTGTGAAATTAGACAAGTATGAAATGGCCATGAGTCAGTTAAACTCAGTGATTTCTCCAAAAAACTACCAATAAAATGTGCATCTGTGAAAAAGGCAGAAGAGAGGCTTTTAACTTACCCGTGTGTGACTCTAAAATGTCACTGCCTGTACATTTACTAATTCATGTCAAGTCTTGAATAATTCCCTTTTAATTTTATGCTGAGCACTAATGTGAACAGCTAATTTTTCTTTGCTTACAGTGAATTTGTGCTGGAAAAACATGAGCCCATAATGACTCTTGATCGAAGCTGTGTATGAATTAGCTGATAAACCACAACAGAAGACTAGAGATAAATCATGTTTGGCATCATGTGAAACCCTGCTTTGTTTACCTTCTTGTTCATGAAGGAGGCAATTAAATTTACTGAAAATTGCAAAATCTCTTCTGCAACATGTGGAAAAATGGTAAAAATTCTCTTATGAGCCAGGGGATCTCATATGTAAAAGGTATTATTAAAGGGTATTAAAAAAGGCTATTAAAAACACTTCCAACTTCTCTGACATGGGCAGGGACACCTTCCATAATCCCAGGGTGCTCCAAGTCCCGTCCAACCTGGCCTTGGATGCTTCCAGGGATCCAGGTGCAGCCACAGCTTCTCTGGGCAACCTCTGTCAGGGCCTCAGCATCCTCACAGGGAAGAATTTCTTCCTAGTATCCAATCTAATCCTGTCCTCTGCCAGTTTAAAGCCATTGCCTCTCTTGTTACTACCTGCCCTTGTAAAAAGTTCCTTTCTGGGATTCTTGTAGCCCCTTTAGATGCTGAAAGGCTGCAGTGAGGTCTCTTCTCTTCTCTTCTCTTCTCTTCTCTTCTCTTCTCTTCTCTTCTCTTTTCTCTTCTCTCTCCTCTCTCTTCTCTCTTCTCTCTTTTCTCCTTTTCTCTCTTCTTCCTTTTTTCTCTTTTCTCTTTTTTTCTCTTTTCTCTTCACAGTTCTCCCACCCTTTCCTCACAGCAGAGGTTTTCCATGTGTGCAAACTCTGCTGGTTTCGCTGGCTGGGCAGACAGGAGCCATCCCCCACCAAGACACTGCTCAGCCCCACAGAGCTGACGTATCCCAGGACTGCTGGGGATGGGAATGCTGGCTGCTCCCATCTCCATCTCCACAGCAGGGACTTCCTTCCAGCCTGCCTACCAGCCACGTGCCTGCTCCAGGGGTTATGGCACATCCCGGTCCCAAAGCTGAGTCAGGAAAGACTCAGAGTTGCTTTTGATGGACTTCTCTTCCTTCAGCTCTCCAGCCAAAACCAGCAGTTTTGCAGTGGAAAACTGCGCTGTGACTTGGGAATGTTTTCCTTGGCACTTTGTGTGTGTTACAATTATTTTATAGCTTTTGCTCTACTTTTTTTTTTTTTTTTTTATTTTTTAACCCCTCTCAGCTTAATCCTACCAGAAAACAGGGGATGTAGAAAACACACATGGGGATACCTCGTCCTGGTTGTCCTTCTCAGCGAGATGAATCCTGATGGAGAGGTGAGAGCTTCACCCGCTCTTGGAGAGGGACAGGACTTGAGGTGTTGGTACCTGCTCCTGCAGCAGATTTGAGATTTCTCCTTAGCTTGGGACAGAGGTGGGCCAGGAATCCTGTGGAGTTGCCATAAAGCAAAAAGATATTTGGGAAACCCTCACCTCTTGAAAGCCTGTTGTGAATCCCACACACCAAATGCTCCCTGTATGGCAACAGCTACACATTTGGCATGATCTCCGCAGGGTTTGAGGTGAGTCTTCCATGTGATTCTGGATGCAGATGTTAATCTGGTCCTGACAAACAAAATATCCTCATTTCAGCAGTGCCGCAGATGGGATGTATGTGTCTGCTCCAGGGGTACACACACTGTCGTGCCAATGAAACTGTCTGTGAACAGTAAAACAACCTGAGCTGAGACAGTTTGATTGTTCAGGTTGTTGATTCATTTATGAACAACTGACAAATAGCACCACCCAAAAAGATGCTGATGTGTAAGTGATAGGGAAAAGTATAGGATCCTTACTGAACCAGGGACTAGGAGGTCTGATGGGTCTGGTTTTTAACTGACTCTGACTGCCCAGCATTTCAGCTTCGTGCTGCAGATGGGACGGCTGCACTCATTTCGCAAGGAGCCCGTCCCATGCGAACCACAAACGTCTCGTGGCTGGGAGCTCCCAGGACGTGTGGGAAGGGCTGGTTTATGGAAGGAGTCACACGATGAGCTGTGGGGCTGCACAAGCTCGAGGCTTTCCTTCCAATCCCTGGGAGCACAGCGAGCTGGAGAGGCTGCAGATTGGATCTGTTTGGTTTTACATCCCTGCCTTTATGAGTTCAGCAGGAGAGGGAACTGCATGGTTCCGAAAGATTTACGATGTTGGCAGCTTTGAGAAAACGTTTTTATGCAACTTTTTCTCTTTTTTTTTTGCTTTGCAAGCAACTTCCCAATGCTTGTCAGTGCTGAGCAATGCAAATATGTGCACATATTGAAAGCCTGTGCACACCAAGAAGGGGAAAACCGTGAGGATGAGAGAGGCAGCTGCTGTTAACCAGGTGAAGGTGAGCCTGGAGCACAGCACAAATATGGAGGAATACTGCTGGGTGCAGATTTTTATCAGTGAGTGTGTAAAACATACAAAATGAGTACTTTTAATAAAAGGAGAAAATGCAGATTAGCAAAGCTGAAACAAAACCTTCAAGCAAACTTACTGGGTGCTTGTGTTGAGCTACTTTGTGCAGACAATGTCCCTTCATGCACAGGATGTAGCTCAGGGCCAGTGGAAACATCACTCTCCTGCTCTAACCCCAGGACTATTTTCCTTCTAGTGGAAGACGTCCCTGCCCATGGCAGGAGGTTGGAATGAGAGGATCTTTAAGGTCCCTTCCAACTCAAACCATTCTGTGATTTGATGGACCTGTGATATTTGCAGATGATCTGTCAGAAATATTTCAAAGAAGTTCATATACACTGAAAAACACACAAGCATGTGTAAAGGTATTTATAAAGTCAGTTGAGTCTGACATATTTTAAACAGAAATCCATGGGTACACCAGGTTTCAGACGTGGATTGAGCTGTGCACCTCTCAGTTTGTTATGGGGTTTTATGCATTTTGGTGTTGCACGTTGCAAAAAGAAATACTTTTATATTCTGTGTTAGCTGAATACTGTGTTAGCTGCTCTGTGGACAGGCACTGAGGGAACTGTGCACCCCAAAGGGGTAATTCTATGATTCTATGATTTGTGCTTGGGTTTTTTTTCCCCAAAAGGTTATAAAATCCTTTTGTTAAAGAAAAGGATTCTTTAATCCTTAGACTTGATGACCTTTCTGAAGTACCTGAGCACGGGTACCTGCTCAGGGCTCTGACCAACCCGACCTGGTTGATGATGTCCCTGCTCAGTGCAGGGGCCTGGACCAGATCACCTTTAAAGGTCCCTTCCGAGCCAAATTATCCTATGATTTATAGAACTGAGGCCAATCCCTGCCTGGCTGCTCGACAAGGAGACTTGGAGGGAGACATAAAACCATGGCAACCTCAGATCTCCCCAACAAGCAGCTGGGCTGCCCTTGTGGCCTGCACTGCTTTGTTGCACACAGAGTCAGCTTTTTTGTCGTGCTAGGAAGCAGCATCCCTGTTTCTGATGTCGGAGGTGATCCCTGGTGTGCCAGGATCCCTGGGCTGTCATGGCTGCTGATCCATTGGCCTCTGGCTGAACTGCTGGGCTGAAAGTCAGCAACCAGCAAAGGTCAAAATGAGTCAACCACCAAATCCCAGGCAAGCCAGCTGAGGGACATGCAGAATTTCTACTGTGTAAGTGCACTTTTAGGCTGGCTGTGGCTGGCCAGGATTGGGACGAGCCAGGTTAACCACTATTCCCTGCTCAGCCTGCATGGGGCAGCTCATTAGCACCGTGCCAATAATGAACACAACCCTGCTGGACCCTGAGGACACCCCCCTGCAGGGTGCTGGTGCTGCTCCCTGTGACCTCGCCAGCAGCGTTGTAATTTGTCATGTTCCCACCTCAGCAGACTGAATCACTCGTTTGACACGTGCCAATCAGCAGAGTGCAACTAATTGGTTCAGCCTTTGACACGAGCCCTTGCAGCCCGGGAGTGCAGAGGGGAGATGTGTCAGGAGGGTCATTTCACAGCCTTTGGGCAGTGCTGAGCACACACAGCCCTCCTGGAGGCTGGCTGGCTCCTTAGCATCTGGGAAACGCATTAAAGTTTGAGGAGCTCTTCTTTAAAACTCTGGCCCCTCAGAGCCCAAGGTCACTGTAGCACTGCTTTGTGGTAGTTACACCAACCAGAAGGATTTGCTTTCTCCTACACTAATTAGCAAGTGGAGAAACTATGGAAACCGTTGTACAATCCAACAGGATTATCCAGGTGATCCAGGTTTTTGTTTTAACTACATATTTTACCATCAGTAAATTTACAGATGTTACCTCTTTTCCAAAAGTTTCTCCTGAGATGTTTCTTCCAGCTCTGTGGAAGACATACATGAGAAAAGGAATAAAGTGAATTAATCTAAGAAAATTTGGAGGATTTATGTCAAACCTTCACACTTATGAACCTACAATATCCTTTCCATGTATGGATACTCAACACTCAGAGGACTGTAATCCCAAAATTGCTTTTTTTCTCCCCAAGGACTAAGAGAAGAGCCTTGTGGTAGCTGTCTGCAGGAGTAGGTACCAATGAAACGAGTCTGACCAGAGACCAGCGTGGTCCCTTCACAACTCCTCTCTGCCCAGCCTCCTGCTCCACACAGTCCTGAGTGACTCCGTCCCAGCATTCAATAGACATTTTCCACCCCAGACCCATTTCTTGAGCACACGACCATCTCTCACTGCAGAGTACATCACACAGTGCTGTGCACCCCATACCCCATGTTCAGACCCCAATCCCCCGGCTGTCCTGTACGTGCAGGGTGATGGCACCCAAACCCAATCCTCCACTGATACCCCTGCATCCCAGTAACTGCAGCACAGCTGTCTCCACTGCGAGCTGGAACTGGGGATTTATTGCAAAGGAGGAGGGCAAAAGAAGATTTAAATAGTGTCAGAGGGAAGCAATTAGCCCGGATCCAAAGTCAGCTTACACTTGCTGCCCCACGCCAGTTGGCACATGCATGGTCCGCAGTGCTCAGCACTGCAAACATTTTCCTGGAAGAGCTTTTGAAGAGTCCTGTTTCAATTACTTGAGGGCTCATAGTTGTTCATTTCCATAATGACTCACTGAAGACAAGCAGCTTTGTTTTCCTCCTACACAACAAGCTATAAATCCAGAGAAATGTGATCAATTTCTTCAAACACACAAGAGGCCACGTACACACGTGTGCGTAAACACACACTTATACACACACGTGCACAGATGCTGTCAGTCCAACAGATCCACCACCATTCTCCTGGCACAGCTCAGCTGAGACTGTTCCTGCTGATCCAAAAGCTACATCTGAATCATCCCAGATCTGTGCCACGAACGATTATTTTGTTGAAAGGGACATTAGGCTTTAACAGGCATCACAAAGTAAAGAGGAGAGTTTTCCCTAATGAGTTGTAACTTTATTCATCTTTGCCTTCCTGCCAGGAACAGCAAAGCAAGAAGCTTCTTCTGAAGAGAGGAGACATGAGCATGTTTCCAAAACCCCTGAGGTGCACAAGAAAAAAAGGCAGCAGCCAAACTTTGATCATGTTCATTCTTCCCTTGTGTCAGAGGCATGACTGACAATATCACTACTAGCACGACAGGATAATCCAGGTTGTAAGGCACCTCAGGAGGTCTCCAGTCCAAACCCCCTACTCACAGCAGGCTCGGAATGTTGCTCAGGGCTTTATCCAGTTGGGTCTTGAAAAATCTCTGGAGATGGAGATTGCACACCCTCCCCGGGAAACCTCTCCCACTGATTAACTGTCTTCATGAGGAAAAACTTTCTCCTTTTATCTTATCTGGCCCTTTTTTGTAACAGCTTATGTCTGATGTCCTCCTGCCTCAAACCACTGTGCAGGGCTTGGTCTGTCAGCAACCTCGAGGTACTGGCAGGCTGTTGTTAGCTCCATCCAAAATCCCTTCTTCGTTCTGAAACAGCTCCTCTTGCATCTCTGCACGTGGAGAGTGCTCCAGATCTGAGCATTTTGGTGTCTCTGTGGCTGATCTTGCTTTAGTTTATTAATATATTTTGTACTGGGGTCACCAAACTGGGCACGGCATCTGGCTGCAGTCTAAGGAGTGCAAAGTAGAAGGGAATAATCATTTCCCTCAAAACAGCCCAGCCTGCTGTTAGCCACCTCTGCTGCCAGGCCACACGGCTGGTTTGGGCTCATTTCAGCATCCACGAGCTCCCTGGGTGCTTTTCCACACTGCTGCTCCTCAGCCAAGTCCTCACCTTCAGGAGAGGGCACACGTGGCCAAGGGACTCCTCTTTGCTGCCCAAGACTTCTGGGAAACGTCTCAGTAGCTCTGCTCACAGGTCTCCTGGATAATCATCAAATCATTAATTCACTGTTGAAAGACAGGACGAACATCACTCAGTGCAAATTCAGAAATGTTTGTTTTCTTGACACGAGGGTTTGTGGCTCACCTCCAGCATTTTTATCAAGGGCTACCCAGGGAAAATGGAAGTTCTTGCTTATCTGTTTTGCTCTCAGGTATTTTTATTCCTGGAAGGATTTCCAAACAGCTAAACTCAAATGAATCCATTTCTGATGCCTTGGGATGGCATCAGCAGCTACTCTGGCTGGTGTTCCCAGGAAAGGTGAGCATTTCATCATCCCAGCTTGGATGTGCCAAATGCTGTTGGTGACAGATGTCAGCTCTCCACCTGTGGGACCAGACAGTACAGCAGAGACAGGAGCAGCACCACTGCTGTCAGGAAAGTGAACTGTGAACTTCTTCCAAAGTCCTGTGGGTGAGAGCTTGCAAAGCTGAAAAGGTTATTTTTATTTTCTTCAAGCTGCACAATCTCCTTGGGTAGGTACCAAGTGCAATGGGAGATCAGCCACCTGACCTACTAAGACAGAGACCAAATTTAAGTGTCTTCACCTATTTACTGGTCTTAAATGTTCAGTGAATATTTATTTTAAGTGAAAGTAGGGGCATTGCAGCAATAGCCCAAAAACACTGGCACAAAGTCACTGCCCTGGCACTGATACATTCCAGTGGTTCACTGAGGCAAACTCTGATCTCTAAAGGACCCCAGAGTTAACCACTAGTTCACTGCTTCAGCTGCCGAATTTCTTCTCCACTCAGACCTGCTCAGTGTCTGGATGTCTGCTACACTCCTGGTAGCTACAATAACCTGCAATTTCTGACATTATCTGCTGCACTGTAAATCCCTTTTTCATGCCAGCATGGGCCAGAGCCAGAGCAAACACCGAGATACTCACTGCACACATTTCTAACCTGTAGATGTATCCCTCCCTTCAAACACAAGCTGCCAGGGGCTGTGCATTGCTACCCTGGTGAATAAAAGCACTGACCTGGTCCTCTCCCATCAGGCACTCAAATCTCCCTCCTCCCTCTGCTCTCTCTTTGAGGGACACGAATCCAAATGAGTTAGGAGAGGGAAAAGTTACCAAGCGTTGTTTATTTCAATTTGCTGTTCATTGCCAGCAAGCTCAAAGTTGAACACGACTGAGCTGTTAGGACAGGATGCCTTCACAAGCAGGGCATTTTTAACAGTGTCTTCCAAGAGATTTTCCAGCCCCTGAAAACTAGAGCAACATAAATCTGGAGGTTTAAACCCAGCTTGTGCTGAAAAGTCCTATAAAACATCTGAAGAAAATTCCAAAGAAGCTTGGTAAAAGTGGAAAGAGCAAATTATTCCAGCTCTGTTGAGATGCAGGTGATGGAGAGTATATTACACAACTTTTTTCTTCCTGCTGTGGCAAAGCCCAGTGGAGAGAGTGCAGAGGGACAGGGATCCAGTGTAAGCCCATGAGCTGAGAAGGGAGGCAATTCTTCTTGCATTTAAATGCCCCCTTGCTAGGCTTTATCACGAGGTTGTTCTTCTTCTTGGCTCACTATCAGACAGGATTTTAGCTGATATTAACTACAAAACCACTCTCAAGACAGGTGTCCTCTTCCTTTCCAGAGTAAAGAAAATGATGCCTGGTTTTATTGAAACCAACCCAGAGTAGTGTTTATTATTGAAAATATACAGTATTTTTGAACATCGCATAAAAAGCCTGGTAGATACAACTGCTCAAGTTCAAAATGCTCAATAGATATCTTTGTGCAGCACGTAGCATTATCCTCGGAACACAAACATCCTCTTCTCCTCATTATTATTTTTACAGCGCTTTCCTTTTGTGTTTTTTAAACCCAGAAAAGCTGTCCTTCCCCACCCCGATCCTCTGAGCTGAAAAAACCACTTTCCAAAGGCTTTCCACTTACATTGTGCGGGAAGCGTGAGGCTAAGAGGAATGAGGGTATTTTGTAGAGCTACTTAGAGCTACTCCTGTCCTTTGAAAATCTGTGTAAGAGCAGGGCACGGTGCTTGCCAGGCAAAGTGCCCTGTGTGGAACAGTCCAGTGATGCCCTGACAATTCCCAGTCTGTCAAAAGGAGAAATGGGGAAGGCAGATAAATTCAGGTTTTTCACACCACCTTTCAGACGCTCTTTTTCTTGCTGCCACAAGTTCTCAAATGACAGTTTTGCAGAGAAGAAACTTTTTACAAAGAGAACAAGAAAGGGATGGGCTATTATACACCAAACTGTTGAAATCATTGGGAATCAATGTACAAGGTGAGATGGGCAGTGTGTTAAAAACAGTCTTTGTTCACCGCAATACGAAAGGGGGAAAAAATCAAAAAAAAGAAAGGAAGGAGAAAAAAATTGATTATTCCTGCCAGCGTGCTGTTTTAGACTTTGCACTGTGAACTTCCACAGGATGCAGTCAGGGTTGAACCTGTTCCTTCTTTGAATCTGTTTTACCACCACCGACTCCAAGAGGCTTTTTCCCGGTTGCCTCAAAGCAGCATCACGGATGTGGGAGATGAGAGCCTGCCGAAACAGGATGGGTCCCTCACTGAGAGCAGATCAGCGAGGACAAAGGAGGAAAGTTCGCAGAAAGGGGCGTTTGGGGTGGGAGTGAAGACTTCTAGAAGAACTCTGAAGGCCACGGGGTGGTGGTGGGCGGTGCCCGCGCGGGGGTCACACGGCCGCGGTCTGTTTGATGCTGTGGAAGCTGATCCGCGTGGGGGACGTGGGGATGGACATGGCACGCGCCACTCGCACCCGCAGCGAGTGGTGGTCCTGCCAGCGGTGCCACCTCTTCCTGGCTGCAGAACGGACCTGGGGAAAAGCAGAGCACAGAACATGAAGGGAGAACTCGAGGCGTCCTCTGTAAAGGCACGCTGGATGGTGCTGAGACAAGTCACAGTACTGTCAAGGCACTGAAACACGCAGAGATTGGTTCAGACACCTGAACAGGAGCTTCTAATTCATTGCTATTCTCGTGAGTACTCGACTCTGGGAAAAAAACATGACTTTTGCACATCTCAGGTCTCATATCTGGTATCTTAAATACCCCAGAGCATTTCAAACAGGCCTAAACATATGCAACTGAATCAAGCCCTCAGGATGGGTGCACCTGATGGATGGTGCACCCAAGGTCTGTCCAAGACCTGATGGAATTCTTAGACAGCCCCATCCCAGGGGCCCCTGCTGCCCTTGCGTGTGAAGCAGCACAGGGGATCTAACCAAGCACTGGTTCTCCAGCACACCTGATCCAGCCCCTGAGAGCACCTCGAGCAGGCAGTGGAAGCTGCTCCACAGCAGCAGAAGGTCATCCTCAAGCAGGTGCTGACCAACAGGTCAGATGAACCCTGAATTTAGGTGTGTATTTTTTTTTCCACGTAGCATAGAGACAAAGGCCAGGAAGTCTGGCTCAAATATAGACATACATAAGCAAGAGAAAAACAGGAGAAAGGAACCCTGAACCCTGAACGTAGTGGGAAGGAAGGCTTGAAACAGTCCTAATATAGACCATAAACAATTCCTGCCAAATCCCTGGCTGAGAAGACTCAAAGTCAGAACCTGGGATGAAGCATTTGGACCAATTTCTGGATATTCTTGTTGGTCTCTGCTTACTGTAGAGAGGAAAGCAATTCAGACCCATAAACCAGAGAGATAAATAAGCCTACAAAATTAGGTGAGATGAATCTGGGCCCAGCTTCCTGGAGAGTCCAAAGCCTGATGTATTCATGACACTTGGAAAGGGTGCTGACGTTCTGCTGCCAACCCGAAATCTGGTGAACTTTGAAAGAAGCATTGTTACATAAAAATTCTGTATCAAGCCAGGGCCTCCTTTGCCAAAACCACGTTTTTTACAAAGAGGGGTTATAAATAATGTAATATAGACATTGCACCTCAACTACTGACCTATAGATCTCTTCCTGACCAAGAGGGAACCAGTCAGTGTGGTCAAAGGGGATAATTCACCTCCTTCTAAAGCAGGTGTCCAAAATAGGCCAGATATTTGTGGTCAGATGAAAAATACCTATTTCCTTTAATTGGTTATAAAATGAGTCTAGACAACCAGCTCTATTTTAGATGTCTGGATTATAAATTTAGCTAAATTCAGACAATATTGATATCTAACCCCGAATATTTTTTTAGACTTTAATGTACTTATTTTCACTTCATCCATCAAAAGTAAAAAGGATTGCTCTTAGCCCAATTTTACCACGGACAAGGGGAACTTTGGGCATTATCAGCAGTGATGCTGTTGTGGAAGAGACTTCAAAGGGATCAGCTGCCATGGCAACTGCACAAGGGCTGGGAGGAGCTTTCAGAGCCTGTGAAGCCCATGCTGGCACAGGTTCTCAGCTATCAGCACCTGGGCGAGGTCAATCAAAGCCACCCTGGGCGTCTCTGTTGCCACCACTGGAAACGCAGAGAAGGTGGAGTTGAAAACATACTGCCTGAAGATGAAGAGTCACTGCTTTTCTTCATTTCTTTGAAACCTTGGGGGCTGTCTGCAGGGGCTCTGTGGGGTCTCCTCAAAATACAAGGAACACGCACAGTCTCCAACCCCACTTGAGACCAGCTCCAACATCGTCTCTAAAGCTGCTCAGATGAGTTGAAGAGCTCCAGGAGTGCAGGTTTCCAACCCAAACCACATCCCCCTGCTGAACAGGATGAAGGCCTGATGGTTAAAACATACAGGAGTTCACAAGGAGGACACAGAAAGGGGGAATCTGCTCTCCTTCTCTTGGCTGGTTTCAATCTTCTCTTTTCTGGGTGGGCTTCCAGGGACTTGGACAGAGCCCTGGGCTGTAGCACTGCTACTGAGAAACTGTGGTCTGGCATCAGAACATCCCCTCTCATCACAGCTTTGGCCATGAAATACACTCCGCTGCAGGTTTGTGCATACCAGCCTGGAAAACAGTTTTGCAATTGCCTCTTTTGTGCCTTTTCAGGGGAATCCTGAACCTGGAAATGTGGCTTTTCCATCAGAGCCCTTCTAGAAGGCAGAGATTGGGCAAATCAGACCAGAGGATTTCTTTGTTTGGTTGTTTTCTCAGCTATCTGTGATCTGTGCTACTGCCATGGTTGACATGGTGGTTTTAGGTCATAGCTTGGACTCAGTGAGCTCAGAGGTCTTTTCCAACCTAATTGATGCTGTGATTCTGTGATTTAAGACAAGCAGCTGCTGATTTTTACAGTAAGGTGAGGAGAAAGCCACACTGGGTTTCTTTCTTTTGGTTTTGAATCAACGATTTGTTTCTATTTAAGTAATAATGTTTTTTACACTTAGCAGGGATCAGACAGAACCTAATGAAACAAAGAGTATGAGGGACTAGGACTGGAAAAAGAGAACACCTAATGAAAGGAGAATTAAAGACAGCACTGACAGGAAGAGCATGATCATCATGAATGATTTGGAGATGAGAATGAGAATAATGTGACAAAACCATAGTGCAGAGGATTTCTGGAAGAGCCTCTCATTATGAAGCAGTAGCTACAACACCTCTCCACCAGTTTCAAGATGGGCTTTGGTCAGGTTATAAAATGAGCTGAATGACACAGTTTTATGAGACAGCAGAGCCAGGATGGACTGACTCAGTCACAAACTGCAGCAGCCTGGACTGCTGACCATCCCCTTCTCATCAAACTGACCTCCCTGGCTCACTGAACCCTCCTGCGAAAACAGGAGAAACACCGGAAAGCCAAGCCATGGTGTTGCACTTTTCTGGAAATTCACTATTTGCAAACCTACCATGGTTCCACCTGGAGTGGCAGAGGCATCCTTGCTCCTGATTCTGGATGGGAAGGAGGATATAATGTACACCCAAAGGCAAATCCATGTGCCAGAGTCCATGCAAGGGGGATGCACCTCCCCAGAAAGACTCACACCTAGTCTTGGCCAGTTATCACAGAATCACTGAGTTTTTGGGTTGGAAGAGACTTTAAAGTTCACCTCATTGCAACCTCCTGCCATGGACAGGAACACCTTCCACTGGACCAGGTTGCTCCAAGCCCCATCCAATTATCGGACAGTGGAAAAAGAAAGAGAATCCCTCTCAGGACATGACTTAGACACGTGGAATGAAACCGTCCTTGCTCCCTCTTGCTCCTCTGGGTACAAACCCAGCTTAACTGAGTGTTGGGCACCTCACACAAGTGGTTTAAGTAACACATAAAGTGTCAGACCATTGTCATGAGAAACTGTCCCATGAAGACCTGAGATGGAGAGGGATGCTGCCTCTCCAACGCTCCTTTCTCCCCAGATCTCACCGAATGCTGAGATACTGTTAGAGAAAATTTCCCTCTTCTCTTCTGCAGTGAAATTTTGGGTTTTTTTCTGAACAACCAGTGTGAAAAGATACTTACTCAGCCAGTGAAGCCAGATTAGATTTATCATTTGTGCTTCAAGCCAATCAAGTCAAAAAGAGCCACCTGGAGATAAAGACGTGAGTCTAAACAAGCAGTTGGCTTTTGTGATATGGTTTAAGACAGGATAAAAAATAGTAACAAAAATGCTGTCTTCTTGTACAGCTGGAGCCATTCCTAATGGACTGGGCACATGGAAATGGGCTCTTCAGTTTCAAGGGTGAGGGCAAAGCCTTTTTTAATGACAGAATAATTAACTGCAATTAGTATGTGACCAGAGTGCAAGCAGAAAAGGTTAAGGTGAAATTTATATCTTGTACTTGAACACAGAAACAAAATGCTAGGTTAACTTTAGGTAAGAAAAGAAAAAAAACTGGCTGTGGCTGCTGTCATAATGTGTTAAAAGACACCAGAAAAAGCTATGGCACAGCGGAAGAGTAAAAGAAAAAGAAAAAGCAAAATAGGAACTTCAAACATGGTTGTTAATCTCCGTAAGAGCAGCTACCTCTATTTATTAAGCATTTCTAGAGTCAGGACCATGCCCCAGAGTCAGCATTAGCACAGTTATGACCTGAAATTACCAGCACTGGCCCGTAACAGCCCAAGGATGCTCCAGGCTGTCACCAGTGGTTGGAGCTTAACAAGGAGTCTTGGGAACACAAATTCTCAGCCTCAGCTCTACGGAACTTTAGTTGCTGGAGAGGACCAATATTATCCCTGCTCTGAGCACAGAGCTGGGTGCCTGTGGTGACCCTTGGTCTGTCTTTTTCTAGCAAGTATTTCCTCTTTTAGAACTACCCATTTCAGCTCTTTCTGCTTTGTGTACTGTGAATAATCACAGTTTCTGAGCTTGTGGTCAAACCAGGTTTGCCAACATTATTTATGCCTACAGAGCACTGCTTTGGAACAGTCAAGAAAAAGGATTTGGATAATGAGATGAAAGGAAATCAGTGGGTGACAGTTTTTCTCCTCTGACTGGATCACCTAACCAGGGACTTGTCAAACTTTTAGATCACATCAGATAAAAAATATTGTTAAAAACCTTTCTTCGCCCTCCTCCAAAGCAGAATAACAAAAAGAATAAAAGAGGTAGAGAGAAGGAAGAAAACATTCACAGGTTTTTTTTTTTGACAAAATAGTCATCAACTTTGTACTCTTAATACCTGTGCTAGACACTGGCTGCTGGCTAATTTCTTGCAGCCACCAATTAGAAATGAGCTGAAAAAGCCTTGAGCAACATTAAAAGCCAGATTTTGGAAGAAATGTAGTGTGTCATGAGCGGAGAGGAAGAAGTTTTTATCGACTTAGACAGAACAAAGGGCCCCATTCACCTGGGCCTTCTTGACATAATAATAGTAAAATATAACAGTTATGTAGGTGTCTGCTAAGAAGAGTAGGAATAAATGAGTTGCCATGGTAATGGAAGCTGGAATTACGACTACTGGGATGCCACCATCCTCTGTCCCCAGGGGACACCTCTCACCTGGAAGTGTTAACAAGTGAGGGCCAGAGGGACAGCAGGTCCTCTCTGTAGAATAATCACAGAATCCCAGAATAGTTTGGGTTGGAAGGGACATTAAAAATCATCTCATTCCACTCTCCTGCCATAGGCAGGGACACCTTCCCCTACCCCAGGGTGCTCCAAGCCCCGTCCAACCTGGCCTTGGACACTTCCAGGGATCCAGGGGCAGCCACAGCTTCTCTGGGCACCCTGTGCCAGGGCCTCCCCACCCTCACAGGGAAGAATTCCTTCCTAATATCCAATCTGTATATTCATGGTGTTCAGTAGTCTGTGACTGATTAGGTTCTTGCTTTGCTCAAATGCAACTTTTTATTCCCAGAAATCCCGATAAGAAGGCAAATTAATTAAATGAATAAGATTTACATAGATCTTGATGGGCTTTAAAACAGAGTTTTAACAGAGTGAATTTTTTTTCTCTGAAAACAGGTTTCAGTGGTGAATTCAACAACTTCCACCTACATTTAAGCACCTTTGTGCTGCATTTCAGATCCTTGCGCTGCAGTTGGAGGTGACTGAAGGTGACTTTAAACCGTCTCTGAATAGTGGTGCAAACTGTGGAAGGTTGATGAAGATTGAATCAATCTTTTTGTAAGCTACAGATGAACAAGAGGGACTTTCAAGCAAGGTCCAGATCAGCAAAATGGATCTTTAAATTTCAAGACACTGGTCTCACTGTGCCTGACTCTGCAGTGAAATTCACTTCCATGAGGTTTCTGAAGTCCTGGACTCTCTTCACCTTAGTAAGGCCTAAGGTATTGGCAACAGCTCATCAAAGAGAGACAACTAAAACAACTAAAACTAAAACAGGTCACTTGAAATCTCCCCTCATTTGTGTGAATCACTGCCTATAAACGAAGCTGAAGGTGATAAGCTCAGCTGGTTATGTGCACGTATCAGGTGTCTAATGTTAAGGGGAATAAATCCCATCCACTACTTAATAGTTTAATACTTAAATTAACGTAAGGTGATGCCTTACATGGTACCTTGAAGGTTTTCCAGAGGGGTTAGGGTGTCCCTCAGTGAGGAGGGATGGCAAATGCTGGATTTCTTAGAAAATGCTGTGAAGCAGCTGTGGGTCAAACCTCTGCAGATCCTTGGAAGGATTAAGCCCAGCACGATTTGAAGCAAAGAAACAGAGCGGCGTGAGCACAGAGCCCCCCGGAATGACAGACCTGTGGAACTCCAGGTGAGGAATTCTAATGCTCCCACAGGGACAGGAGTGTCTTTATCCATGTTTTGTAAATAAACTACATCCCTGGGCAGCTGCACCTGTGTCCCACCCTGCTGGTGTGGCTTTGCAAGGCTCCCGCAGACCCAGCCCCTGAGGCCGAAGGTGCTCGTGTTACCATCACACAAAATATTGAACTGCACATCCCCATAAAGATGCCATTATCAGTATTTAATGCTCCTGAGGTCAGGAAGGGATGTAGTCAAAACAACCGGCAAGGCTCAAAGGGAACAAAAACAAAGCTCAGGTAAAAAGTGTTTTGTTTTCTTTTTTTCCCCAGGTACCCTACATCACACCACTATTTATGTAACATTATTATGGGGTTTTTTCTCCCTAAAAAAATTATCCTGCTTAATTAGCCTGCAATATCTCTCTTTTTTTTTTATTTTTTTTTTTTTTTTCCCAACAGGGTCCTTGGCAGCAATTCTTTACAATCTGGGGATATTTTCACAGCACCTACCAGACTGGGATGTCAAATTTTATTTCTAAGACCACAGCAGTGCAATTTCTTTTACCACAGAGACCAGTTCAAGAAGCTGGAACAATTCTGACTAGTCATAACACATTTGCCACACATTTTTGTGTGGAAACAAATGCTGCTTCTTTCTTCTGGGACACAAAGGACCAGAACTAACCCCAGGAGAGGGAGGCCGTGGGTGCACCCAGATCACCTCAAGCCCCTGTGGTTTTGTTGTGGGGTGCTCTGGAGTCACTCTCACATCAGCAGTGGTGTAAAGAGGAGGAAAATGGGATGGGGAAGGACCCTCAGAGCAGATGCAATTAAACTTTAGCCCTCTAGTCCACCTCCATATTCACATTTATTCAGAGATTTTAAGGAATGCTTAATGCATGTCCTTTGGGCTCAGAGTGATTAATGTGGAGCCTGCCCAGGCTGATGGCAGGGGGATGAGTAACCATTTCAGGGGTGACTCAGAGCTGACAGTTCTAATGAACAGCCTCCCAAGATGATCAGATCAAAGGAAGCCACTTTGAGCTTAATAGATTTTGAGAGACAGATGGT
The DNA here is from genome assembly GCA_013398955.1 of Callaeas wilsoni. Classification (NCBI taxonomy): domain Eukaryota; kingdom Metazoa; phylum Chordata; class Aves; order Passeriformes; family Callaeidae; genus Callaeas; species Callaeas wilsoni. The sequence goes on along the minus strand of VWPU01013923.1, from coordinate 57,812 downwards.
GCTTGGCTGAAGGGTCAACAGAAAAAAAAATTAAACATATTTATCCTTGTCTGGCAATAATTTACAGGGGCATCTGATCTATTCCTCTCTGATGATGTTTTCTCTCTAAGCCAGCCAGTTGCTTTCCATTTTAAATGTCAATTCATAGATGATTGTTGATATTGATCAGATAACACTGAATCTGAGTCCTGAGCTAAGAATCCAGGCTCTAAAAGGACGTTTTCAGACACAGGCCTCGCTAGTTATGTATCCCTCCAGGACATGGACAGAAATGAAGGACAGCCACATTATTACGGACACAGAACTCAAAAAGTATAGAATAATTAAGGTTGGAAGGGACCTCAGAAGGCCTCTGGTCCAATGCCATGATCAGAGCACATTCAGCATAGTTGTTTTATCCAGTTCTGAGATTATGTCAGGGCCTTATCGAGTCATTTTGAGCACAAACAAGGACAGAGATCTCAAAACACCTTTGAGCCTCTCCTCCAGTGCTTAAACATCCTCACTATGTTTGTTTTTCTGGCCTGTTTAATCAGGATTTGCCTTGTTCCCTCCACTGATTTTCAGAGTGGAGATTGCTCTTCCCCATGCAGCCCCTCGTCACGCACCATCGCGTTACAGATGTAGGTTGTTCTCCAACACTGCCACCTCCATGCCCAAGCCCCCGCTCTGGGGTGGCTGTTTTGGGATCTCCCATCATGGCTGGTAAGGTTTCCGAGGATCACAGAACTCCCGGAGGGACCTGGTGGTAATTGGAAATTGCACGAAGCACCTAACAACAAGGATAAGTGATAACTGCAGGCAGGGATTCTTATTCCTCGGTTATCCTCTGGTTTCCATCCTCATTGCTGAGGTGGCAGGAGTGGAGCCAGCCCTGTCTGGAATAGGAAACACTAAAAATGCACTCTTTGCCTCTCTCTCTGAAATACTTCAGCTTGTCTCAGGAGAAAACCATCACTATTAAGGAGGTCTGGCTAAAAGACAGACACCACACTGGAAAGGGAACTGGACGCAAAATCCATCTTCCTTTAAAGAAGCTTTGTCTGGAATCAGTCAAAGGTAGAAGAGAAATGCTGGGAGTGCCGTACCCATCCTCCTGTGAGCAGAAGGTGCACACTAAAGAACTGAAAGGAAAAACTGGCCTGCAGTAAAAATTGTCCAGCAGGAGTTGTGTGGGAACGCACTCCTCCAGCAGAGTTTCAAGCCATTGACAGAATCACAGAATCACAGAATCACTGCACAGCCTGGCTTGGAAGGGACATTAAAGATCATCCAGTCCCATCCCCTGCCATGGGCAGGGACACCTCCCACTATCCCAGGCTGCTCCAAGCCCTGTCCAGCCTGGTCTTGGACACTTCCAGGGATCCAGGGGTAGCCACAGCTTCTCTGGGCACCCTGTGGCAGGGCCTCCCCACCCTCAGAGGGAAGGTTTTCCTGCTAATCTCCAACCTAAACCTGCACTCTTTCAGCTTAAAGCCATTCCCCCTTGTCCTGTCACTACATGCTCTTGTAAATTCTACCTATCCTTGTTCCAAAAAACTCCACCCTAAACCCTTTTTTTTTTTTTAATCCAGTGTTATCTGAAATTAATTCAGTCTTGTGATCTGTGAGTTGACTGAAAAAATTTTGAGCAGCATCTTGTCTTTTGCAGTCATTGAAAAAGAAGTTCACAAGCTGCATTCACTCTTCTGAAGTGGCATTCAACATAAATGCATACAGATTTTTCATTATGCCAATTTTTGTAACATCTCAAATTCTCAGAAACCTCTCATTGTCAATTTTCTTGGAAGTCCAGAGATGCTCTCTTCCAGTTAGATTAAATTAAATTTGCATATTTTTGCCCTCTAGTGCTAGTAGATTTTCTCTATGTCCAAAAAAACCAACTCTTTTTCCATAAAGTCTCTAAACAAACTAATGAGTCAAGTGCCAACGGCCTCCTGTGCTCATCCACGGCACACACAGATCATTCGAAACAGCTTCAGAACTTTTCAGAAGCAATAAAACATCAAAAACTGTAAACCTTTAATCTAAACTGCTTCTCCTCTGTGGATTCACTGCAATAATTTGTGTATAAGGTGTCGGCTTGGAAAGAGGGAAGGGTAACGGAGCTGGGGAAGGGTCTGCAGCCCCAGGCTGGTGAAGAGCAGCTAAATGAGATGGGAAAGGGGCTCAGCCTGGAGAAAAGGAGGCTCAGGGGGGACCTTCTGGCTCTGCACAAGCCCCTGACAGGAGGGGACAGCCAGGGAGGAATTGGGATCTGCTCCCAAGACAGAAGCGATAGGACAAGAGGAAATGGTCTCAAATTGCAGCAGGGGAGGTTTAGATTGGATATTTGGAACAATTTCTTCACTGAAAGGGTGGTCAGGCATTGAAACAGGCTGACAACCAAAGCGGTGGAATCCCCATCCCTGGAAGTGTTCACAGAACGTGTAGGTGGGAACCTGGTTCAGTGGTGGGCTTGGCAGTGTGCAGTTAACGGCTGAACTTGATGATCTTAGGCTGGCTCTTCGATTTCAAGATTTTTTTATCTCCAGCTGAGGGGCCTGACACCCTCTCTCACTGCAGCCAACAAAGCCAGTCCAGGAGCTCTGTGAAACACTGTGTTTTAAGGAAATGAGGGGAAAGGAGGTGACTGCCTGCCCAGGTCAAATGTCTACTCAAAAACAAAGGAAATAAACTAATCTTGTTTGAAATTCTTTGCATGGACTGCAATTTAATAGCTTCACTTTTTCCCTTCAGTGATACCACATTTGTAAGACCAAATCACTGAAAATCAGGACATTTTATGGCGGTATCAGGTATTACCAAGGTGTCATTTTTGGTTAGATCTCTTTGGTTTGTTTAAATCAATGGAAGTCACAGAGGAAAAACTCTCAGCTGTTTCATTTTCCAAACTTCACAGACAGAACTCTGACAAAGGGACAGAAGCTTGCTAGAATAGAATCCCAGAATATCTCAGCTTGGAAGGGATCCATAAGGATCATTGAGTCCAACTCTTGCCAACTCTGTAGGCAAACTCTTCTTTGGAACAGCCTCTCACACCCAGAGTGTTTTTAAGATGCTGATTTTGATCTTTAAACCCAATTTTAGTTGTACAGAAGTTTTGAAGCTACACAGACTGCGATGCTCAGACATTGTGGGAACTGGACTGAGGGGCAGAGCATAAAGCTACCAGAGCCAGTAGAATTTTCCTTTTTATTTTCAGTTCATGCAGGTTTGTCAGGACACATGGTTCCATTTCCTGTGACTCTGTCAAAATGCAGCCTTAATTAATATTTCTGCCATTTTCTCAGACTCCAGTAACTGCTATTAATGCTTTCCCTGTATCAAAACAAAGTGATTTTCACATCAGATTGAGAAATCGTCCTGAAATTTACTAAATCTCACTGCAAAATCTCTACATGCACTTTAAAATACAGGCAGCAAATTCAGTGAACAATCTCCTTTCTTCATAAAGGACTGGGGTTAATTGCAGCCTCTCCTTATTCTGAGAACATTAAAATCCAGCACAACTGTGCAAAGGCTGCATCCAATTCCAGCCCTGACAGGGAAGGAATTTTGCATGAGGCCCTCAGTGGCTGCTGAAAACGATATCACCTCTGTTCCTTTATTTCATATTATTCTCCTTCTTTCCCAAAAATACTTCCTGATGAGAAGACTCAGTGAAATCACACACTGAGCCTCAGGAAAAAGCCCAGATCAGGTTATGCAGGGCTTTTAATGTGGTCAGCTAGTGAGTAGAACATCCCTACAGCCATTCCTTCACACCTGGGGGACCCACAATGGTGTTTCCTCTGTGTTCCCCTAAATGCAGCAGCTTTTAGTCCCATAGCAAAAGAAAACACATAAATTGTGAAGGGACAAGTCTCCCAGACATGAAGCACTCATTGAAGATCTTATGAAGGATATCTGAGGATTTTTTTGAGGGCAATCCATAGTTTTTGAGCTCTACTACAGTCAGTTACTGGCAGTCTGTAAGTACCCAGTGGGATGCATATCAAATATGGAAAAGGAGAGATGCAGCTGAGATCACAGCATTATTAAAGCTTTAAATTAATGGATTTTCCAGGCTTTTTGCTTGTGTCATCATTCAGAGCAGGCCTGGCACTGTGGGGGATGAGCAACCTGATAAAGACCATTACATGTATTTAAAGAACCCAACTCTGCTATAACTGGAAAACCTGAGGTATTTAAAACCTTCTGAGACAGCAAGTTACCAGCCCCTCTATCACAGAGACAGGAACATCAGGCTCACTGAAGAGATGATAACAAGGCTTCAGTGATATCCATGAAGATTTCAGGCTACTGAAAGGCTGCTCCTCACAGGTTATTTTCCCCTTTTTGAGCAAAATCTGGTACCTCACAGGAATGAGTGGCATTGCCTTCATCACCACTTCTAGTAGGGATGCCCGGCTGGGAGCAGCTCAACTTTTAAAATAATGTACTGTAAGATGCAAATTTGTGTTCTGGACAATATAATAACACAACCAAAAAGCTCTGGAAATTCACTGAATTTGCTGCTTTCTTTGGTGCTGTGCAAAGCTGAGGCTAGAATAGAACAGGAAATTTTATCCTTTAAAAGCTTTATGGTATTTTAAAAAAAACATTCTCATAGTACATTAAGATGAGCCCAAAGTCCTTCCACAGTTTTGAGATAGACAATATTGTAATATTTGGGAGGTTTGGACTTACGTTTTACCTCAAAGAAGTAGTCAGAGAATTGCCATGGTTTAGTCAGTCAAGTGGAAATTGCACATTAGATGTAAAAAAATGCTGCACAGGGCAGGTTTCCTGCAGATTTCCCTCCCAAATTCAGCTTTCGTGGGTGTCCACGTGCCAGCAGGGTGTCTGGGCATGCAGTGGAGAGGCAGCCCAGGCTGCCAGCAAAGACTGGAGCTGCTCAGGTGAGCAGATGGAGGTGCCTATTGTAGACTAAGCTGATGAAAAGCTTAAAAAACAAAAAAGGTTGTATTGACTGGTTTGAATTACTGACACGGAGCCATCGGAGAAGCCCCATTGACTCCCACTTGGTTTTCCCACTTTCCGGGCAGATGTGAATCCTCTCCAGATCCTGTATCAGCTGGGAAGAGCCACGTGGATGCCTCAGATAGGCTGCAGCCTCCCCAGCAGCACCAGATATCCGAGTTTAGGGGAATGAATCAACGTCCCAAGCTGGGTGTCTCAACCTTGGACTGACTCCCTCAGAAATGCCCGCTCCCACTGTGACAGCAGCGTGATCCAGCTGGAAAATCAGTTCTGGAATCACTCCAGATTTCCCAGTGGATTGTTATCGAGGCCTAGAAGTGCATGAGGTGAATCATCCTCCTTTGACAAAGCTCAATTATGTCTGAACCCATCAGAGTTACAGGAGATGGGAAGCTGGCTCATGGCTTTGGACAGGCAGCTTCAGGCTGCTGTAGGGAAGGGGATATTTGGATAGTTCTCCCTGTAAAAAGAACTGAAAGAATGCCAGAACAGCCAAAAGAGTGAAAAACTGCTGTGAACAGCCAGCAGCTCCAAGTCCAAGTGCCACAAAATGGAAGTGGGGTGACAGAAAGTCCTGACTGGCCATGAAATCACATGGCCTGGGCTCCAGCCCCTGATGGTCACTGGGACACCAGTGAGAAAAAAAGGGAAAAAAGACATTAAAAAAGCCTGCTGTCTACAGGAAGAGTCTCCTTCTGCTTTAACACTGTAGACCTGATGAATGTGACAAGTAGAATCACAGATTATCCCGAATTGGAAGCGACCCACAACTCCTGGCCCTGCATGGGACAACCCCAAAAATCCCACTTTGTGCATCCCTGGGGGAGCTGTCCAAATGCTCCTGGAGCTCTGGCAGCCTTGGGGCCGTGCCCATTCCCTGGGGAGCCTGGGCAGTGCCCAAACACCCTCTGAAGGAAGAACCTTTCCCTAAAATCCAACCTACACCTCCCCGACACAGCTTGAGGTAAATATAGTTCTACAGGTGCTGGTATTTTGGAGGAATATTTAAACTCCCCATTTTTTATGAGGCAAACGGAATGGCGAGAATTTATGGAAGGAAAGTTGGAAGGAGAATTGAGAGCACTCCGCTGCCAGGATATAGAAGTGGCATGTGCTTAACATGAGAAAACTGAGCTGTTTCTTGTTAACAACACCTCAGAATTAATAAGGAAGAGGGGAAGTTACTAATGTAAAATAAAACAAAAGAAATACAATAAAAATAAAATAAAAATTTAAAAATAAAATAAAATATTTTAAAATAAAATACTGCTGCTTTGAAGCCATGCCCATTCTTTCTTATAGCCCACAATGAAATTAAGAAGCAGCACTAACAAAATTTATACCAATACAGCAGGAATAATGAAATATGGAATTAATTTCTGCAGAGACTAAAATTTTACCTGGACAAAGATGACACACTTTAATGCAGGTAAATGAGACATCGACAGTGTAAGCAGGGGAAAGATATACATCTCTCACACTTTGGGGTGGAAGTCAAACACTGAGGGATATTAGTGAAGCATTTCTTGCTTGAGTAGCAGTACCTCAAATTAATTCTGATGAAATCTGTTTTCAGCCCTCTTTTCTGACAGCAACAGGCAATGATCACTCAGATAAGTCATCCACATGGACAAACTCACCCAGCTGAGCATGGCACTATAAAGATGGGTCACCTGCAGCATATCCTTAACAGGAGTCCAGCTCAGAAGTAATTAGCTATGCCCAGAAATTGTATTTTTAATTAAGGAGAAACTTCAAAGAAGTCTTAAGATGAAGAACAGAAATTTTATGATCTGACAAAACTTCTTTCCCTCTGCCCTGACCTCACAGGTAATAGTCTGAAACTGCTGAAGTTTTGAGGACAAAGGACACCAGCAAAGAGGGCTGGGGAATTCAGGTGCACGTTAAGAGCCTTCTACAAGAGACTGATGGGACTGTGACCCCCTGTAAAAACACCTCAGGTCTCTGTAACCAGGCACTCAAACAAGCTCCACCTGCCAAGGGTGAATTACTTACCTCACCATTCAAGAAGCAGTAAAATACTGACACAAAGAAACCCTGGAAAGAAGAGAGAGCAGTCCATTATTAGGTAAACATTTCAACACTTCCACTGGCAGAGGGGATTGCCCCTGCAGCTGGGCTGAAACATCTCCACAGCATCCAGTCTCTGAGACCCCTCAGAGGGGCTGGGCCAGGGCTGGCAGCTCCGGGGGGATGTCCCAGGCACTCACAGGGGTGTTAAAAAGGGCTTTAGAGGGTCTCAGGAGGGCAAGCGCATCATCAGATTGCTTCAATTCACCTGAGCTCAAAGGCTCTGTGGAATCTGCTGACAGCAGTGACTAAAGCCCTGTAATGACTGCAAAGGCTGGAATTCCTGTGAGTGGAATTCTGCCCATTTTGTTTATAAGGCTGTAATTATTATCACCATAAAGGAGAAACTCCTCGTGCTTTCTTTCTTACACACATCTTCATAGAACTAATGAGCAATGCAGCATTTTTTTGGCACACTGAACATCAGCAGATTAAAAATACAATCAGTTTTAGGGAATGAAAAGCGTGGATTGCTTCTCTGGTAAAGGCTAAGGTTCCTTCCTTCACAGCTTAAAAGGGACATTTTTTATTTTGGATATTCAGCCGTGATTTCTGGTGGGATGCAGTCAGGAAAAACAGTACCCCAACCCTAGATCTGGCTTGCCAGCTGTACGTTTGTATAGATATCCTGGGTACCAGAGCACTTGTTCCTGCACACAGGAGGTAAAACATCAGCGTCAAACAGATTCTACCCAAGTTCAAGAGGTAAAGCTGTAGGACACAGCTGGGCAGAAAGGAGCAGCTGAAGATCCTTCAAGGCCTTCAGTCACTTTGGGGTTTGTGTCAGATTCCGGGAGTTGGGGCAATTGCTCACATCCCACGGCCTTTTCCATCCTGCCAGGACTCCAGTTCAACGCAGGGGAGGGAGGAGACGGGACGGGTGGCTCAGGGAATGCACCAGAGCAGGCTGGGCAACACAGCTCAAGTGCTTCTGAAACATTCTCCCTTTCCTCCCAGTTAAATTCCTGAGTTCTGCCAAAAACTTCTTCAGTGATCCATCCCTTGAAACACGAACGATCTTTGAAGGCAAAATACTGAAATTTTCACTGAAAGCAGCTGGTTTCTGTTTTGCCATCTTCCTATGTGAGTGTTTACCTCAACTTTCCTAGTTCTAAGCTTATATTCGTGCCTTTTTTTTTCTGAATCAGAGAAAATACCTGAAATACATCCCTAATATCCCTAAAAAAGAAAAATCACCACGTTACATAACATCTAATATTAATTAAGAATTGGGCTGTTGGCTGCAGAGAACAGCACATAAACTTGTCTGGAGACTCTCCCGACCTGCATAGAACAGCAAGTCCATCAGGTAGGAGCTGTTTCCCTTTGGTTTAGCTAAACTGAGTGCAAGTCTCAGCCCACTGTGTGCTCTGGGAAGAGAGAGGTACCTCGGGAGGGGGATCCCTCATCCCCTGGAATGAAATACCTTCTCTCTGCATTGATTTTACGTGAGGAGCTGAACGCAGTGCCGAGTTAAGGGAGATGAATCCTCCCAGTCCGCACCTGAGAGGATTTCCCACTCCACACGACACACTCTTATATACATCTATCATACATGTGCGATCTAAGCTGAGCTATTTGCAACTAATATTTCTATCACAGACTTCACTGCCTAAAGTTTCATGGCTGAAAAGCACGGAGGATCCTTTTGGCAGCAGCTGATACCAGCTGTACGCCTGCTGTCTTACCTGAAAAGACTGAAGGAAAGAATTGAAATAGATGAAAACAATCTGGGAAATGTCATCCTCGCCAGGGTTGACAAAGAAAAGCATGTAGGTGATGCCGAGCAGGGGCAGGAGAACCAACGTGGCCTTGACTGCCTTCCTGTGGGCAGGGAACAGAAAACAAGTGAACACAGGGCAAAACAACCGTGCTGGGAGTGGAAAAGAGGAGCATGGAAAGAGTGACAGCCTCCCTGCCTGACCAGTGCCTGTACACTTGGAGAAGTGTCCTGGGAAAGCCTTTGAATCCTGCTGTTCCCCCCAGCCCCACTGTGAACTCCAGAGGGTGAATGGGAACTTTATTTATATCCCTGCCTTTCACTCTCTTCCTCCTTTTCTCTCCTATCAGCGAGGCTCGCGTTGGGCCAAAGCCTTGGGGTTCTCTGCAGGTCTGGTGAGTGATTTCTCACACCTCAGGGAGCTGTGATCAGTGCACGGCTCAGCTGAGACCTGCTCCGTGCCCATCATTTGATTTTGTCTGCAGCGAAAACGCTTCCTCTCTCTGTCTGCAACACCTGCACACCCAACTCAGCTGCTCAGGGCTGCCTTAGGAATCACAAATCACAAAGCAGGTGGTGCATCAGTGATTAACAGAATTACCAGGGGCTAATCCTTATTCTTGGTGCTGTAACAGTGTCTTGGGGTGTCAGCTGAGAGCAGCCCATCCTTGTACTAGGCACTATGCAAACATGAGGGCTGCAATTTGGCTAAGTCTGTATAAATCTCTGTAAAATGCCATAAGAGGTAGATAAAGACAGGCAGGGGAGCACAAAACCAGTGCCGGTGTCAGGATAAAGTGGCAGCCTTAACGAACCAGCTGCCACACGATTTAACACCTGCTTAGCAAAGGGTTGCACTGCTCCGCTTTAGAGCATCAAGGCTTGCCCCAGGCTTTGCTGCTATTCTAAGGGTTTCCATTTAGGCTGTGGAAAAGACAATTCCCTCACAGAGCCTGCAAGGATAAGATCACTGTCCTCTGTTCAAGAACAATGGCAGCTGCTGTAGATGGATTCACTCTAATGTCTCTAATGCTCCCCTGCAAGCTGCAGAAGGGATAAAAATGTACAGAGCTTTGAATCGGGGCTTTTTCAGGCCAGTTTTAGTTTTATGGCACGAGATTTGAGCATGAAAAAGGGGTATTTTTTCCTTAATTTCTCAGGAAATGTGCAGAGAAGGGTCGGAACATCAGACCACTGCACTAACTTCACTTTTTCCCAAAACCCCGATAGGAGTAAAAGGAAGGAATTGGGCAAAACAACAAAGCCCATTACTGCAGCAAAACTGCCTCCAAAGTCAAGAGCAGCCTGATTGGAGGACATCAAGACTCAACTCAGCTTGATACGCTGAGATTTTATCCAGAAATGAGTTAGAGTGACTGATCTCACTCCACAAAACCTGTGCTATTTCCCACTCCAAGGACCTCTCACTCCAATAAGTCCTCCAAATATCTTGCAAGATACTGCAAATGGCAAGAGAAGGGCACTCAGCATCTCCTGGTGTCTGAGAATTTGCTTTTAGTATGTTAAGGCTGATCTAAGCCCCCACTGGTGTCTGAAGGGGCCAGGCCACCTTCCCTCCTGACTTTTCCTTTCTGCCATCCCAGTGCTTGTGGGGTTATGCTGGGTATGGGAACTGATCTACCCGAGAAGCCACCCTCAAATAAAGGTAATGATTAGTTGAGGATCAGCTCTGTGATGCAACCCAGTGAGTGGTGACCCTAATTCTGGCACCAGCTGAAGGGAAGGGGCACAATCACCCTTCAGTCCCCTCTCCTATACTTTAAAAGGAGCATTAAATACCTGTATGCACACATTAATCTCAGAATCCCAGAATGGTTTGGGTTGGAAGGTTAAAGATCATCCCATTCCACACCTTCCACTATCCCAGGGTGCTCCAACCCCTGTCCACCCTGGCCTTGGACACTTCCAGGGATCCAGGGGCAGCCACAGCTTCTCTGGGCACCCTGTGGCAGGGCCTCCCCACCCTCACAGGGAAGAATTCCTTCCTAATATCCACCCAAATCTACTCCCTGTCAGTTTGAAGCCATTCCCCCTTGTCCTGTCACTCCAGGCCCCTGTAAATAGTCTCTGTCCATGTTCCTTGGAGGCTCCCTTCAGGTCACAGCTAGGTCACCCCAAAGCCTCTTCCAGGCTGAACAATCCCAGCTCTCCCAGCACAGCTGCTCCCTGTGATCATCCTGGTGCCTCCTCTGGATTTGCTCCAGCAGCTCCACGTCCTTCCTGTGCTGGGGATCCCAGAGCTGGATGCAGCACTTTACATATACTTGTGTACATATAGTAGTTGATAAATTTGTCCTCACATGAGATCAAATCCTTCAGATTTCATAGAAAGGGGGGAAATTCATGCACGTGTTGGGGCACGTGCAGGCCTGAAGTGAAATGGAGTGGACAGAAAAAATGCAGGGAACCTTTTATGGAGAGCCTGCACAGATAAATACTGTGGGCCTAATTTATCAGCTCCATCAACAGTGGCACCTGGGAATACAAAGATGGGACAAGGACAGGACAATCAAGGCTGTGCTTTGTTAGCATCAGAGCAGCAGGAATCACAGGCTGACTTACCTGTACTGGATTGTTTCTGAAGTGGTTGAAGCTCTCAGCTTTGTCATTAAAATCCTAACTATGTTAAATAGGAATACAAAATTTATCTGGAAAAGAAAGGAGAGGAAAAAAATATAACCAGTCAGTCAAATGATGGCTTACAGGATGTGATACACCCTAAAAGGCACATTTTATAATTTCAATCTGATTGAAAACAGCCTTTTGGCTTTAGCATTGATTGCAACAGACTCAGAAGTTCACTAGAAATACCAGATTATAGAGCAAACATCCAACGTCTCTCAGTGTTCCCCAAACAGCAGTGAAAATGGACTACATAATTACTGCCCTAACAAGGAGCTTATTTTTACTCCCTTTTCTCCTCTTCTGGATGTATGAGGAACTAAAGGTGAGATCGATGGATTTGCCACTCCCCTTTCCAATCTGCTGAGCTGGGTAATTATTATTTGTGCTGCAGCCTCAGCACTGAGAATTGAGATTTGCTCTAATTACTGTTGTTGTAGCATCTGCTAGCGACTTTCTTGCGTAGTGTAAACAGGAAATTTAAAAAAAAAACCAAACCACCAAACTGAAGAGAAGATTGATTTGTAGACTGTGATCAGTGGAAGGATTTGGCTCTTAGGGGCAGGTTTGGAGTTGCTTTCAGAGCTTAAAGTAGGGCAGCTTACAACACATGGGTCTGTCCCAGAGTTGTCAGAACTACACAACTGCTGAGGTCCCGGTGCAGCTTGTGAGAAAATATTTACCTCACACACAATTCCAGGGTCCCAGGGCTCCTGGCATTTTTCAGCCCATGAATGGAACAAATCTGTGATTGACATCTGAATATTTACAAACGCTGTAGCACAGCTGACAACTGAAAGGTGTTCTCAAAATATGCTCCTTTTTTCCCTCCTGTGCTATGGGGTATATTTCAATGTTTACATATCTTGGCATCCATCAGAGCGTTCCCTGTGGCTCCTGTAACGTGGTTCAGAACAAATGGAGCAATAAAGCACCTGAGCAGACACTGGGAGACTGGCAGCACTGGGAATTGTGTAAACACACTACGTGAAATACAGAAATGCTGCTCTAAGAGTTAACACGGCATTTTTGGGAATTATTTTCTTAGCAGAGGAGGGCCCTAGGGAGCACGAGAAGTAAATAAAACAGTGCAGGTTGTGTGTTTGCTCTTCTTAGAATTGTTTTTGTCATATTAAGAGCTTGAAGTCAACTGGTTCACGCTTTATTCATCAGAGACAAAAACAGCTCCATATCAGTGGTTTGAGTTGAATCTTAAACTCCTCACTCTGGTGATTGCACTGTTCTTCAGTAACAAAGAGAAATGTTCAGGCAGTCTCTGCTCAGGGGCAGGTGAATGGAGGTGACCTTCACCCACAGAAAGAAAATTCCCACCTCTGAAATTCTGCTGCTAGATCTTGAGGTTCTCCACCAGCCCAGAGCCACGTTTGGGTTATTTCTACCGAGGCTGCAAAAAAGGCACCAATCCAAAACATGCCAGGTTTGCAATTGTAATGGAAAGTGCCAGACTGAATTATAGACTCGTAGGCAAGAGCAAATTCCAAGTATCAGTAGGACTGATCACATGGCACTGCTGTGATGAACTGGGCTGAAGAAGGCATTTCAACTTTCAAGAGTCCTACTTCAATGTGACAGCATCCTGCCATCTGAACTGGAAATTCAAATTGCCACAGCCTGCATCAGAAAATTAGGGATTCTGGCCTCTTCTGAAATTCAATTGCAGAAGCGTGATTCATCAGTCCAGAAGAATTGCTGGCTGAAAATTGTGGGAGTTATTTCACCAGAAACCCTCTCATTCTATAAAAGTCTGCTTTTGATTCTCCCAGTTCAGCTGCCCAAGCCCACACCAGAGCAGCACCTGAGGCACCCCCGCATAGCTGAAGTCTGGGGGTGGCACTGGCACATGTGACACAAAGCTGGAAAGACACCTCAACTCTCTCCAGGAGCAACAAGAAGGCAGATACATCAGTGCTGACTTTTAATAACTGCCCAGGTGTCTGAGAAAACCCTGCCAGGACATTATTTCTAATGTTATTTTCTAGGAGAAAGGAACAGCAGCACTGGCCACTCAAGCTGAGTCCTCCTCCTGAGTAACCTCAGTCTGAACTTCAGAGTGACTGTCACCCTGATTCTTCCATTAATGGTGCAGTCTTCTTTCACCAGTCTGCCATTCCCTGCAAACCAGAGAATTGTTTTTCTTTTTTTAAAAGGCTGGTAAATGGGACAGGTGGAAGGACAGTATCCTGAGCTGGAGGGAAAGTACTGGAAAAATGGGTCTCATGTGTATGCCCAAGAGGTGATGGCTTGGATGCAGCGGACCATCAAGTCAGGAGAATTTTATGGCCTTTTCTGTGCACAAAGGGAGGTTAGAAAAATAATTCACAGCTCCTTCTGGCTTTAGAATGTCTGAATAATGTGTGAAGCTCCTTCAAGGCTTGGTGTTCCACTTTGTCACAGGTTTCTCTGCCCAGCTGTCGCTGCAGCAGGACAGGACACGAGTGCAGCCCTGCTGCACGCACAGCTCCTGCCGCTGGCTTCATCCCACGGTTTCTCCAGGAAAAGGAGTAACTGATTCTTCCCCATTCTAGATTTAGTACCTAAGAGAGAAAAGCCAAGTGACTTGGCCTTGACTACAGATCAATTCCATCCCAGAGTGAGGCTAAGAAGAGTAAGAGCATAAGGAACTGAGTTGGGTTGGCATCGTTTCTTGTTCGAATAAGCAGTTGGTTATCCCAAGATCTATTTATATTCACTGGAAAGAAATGGGAACTTTTCAACAGTGGTTCACTTGACATATTTTAAATGAGTGTTTCTGGACTTGAAACAGTTGCCCACACAAATCTTCCACTGATCTTCAGGTTGTCCAGGACATCCCTCCTGAGCTTCAATGAAGTGAATGTGGCTGTGTCTACAGCGGTTCTGTCACATTACAGTCTATGGAAGCTTAAAAATGCTTTGAGGCACCAACATTTTGTCTCTATTAAGGTTTCTCTGAGAGATATTTAAGACTTGGATAGGGTCACCCCTAAAATGCAGATCTTAGCAAGGAAAAAATCCAAGGGAAAAAATGTGGGGAAAATAAGCAAAATATTTATTTTTGGTTTTGCCTTCTAGAAGCATATTTCAATGTGTTCACTTTTAACGATTTCTTTTAAAAAACCCCCACTCCATTTCAGAAAGACACTTGGCTCAGCAGGACCTTTTAGCGGCACTCAGAGAGGTCTAATCTGAGGATCACTTTTCAGTGCATAATCAGACGGGGTTTTAATTGTCCGTCTGTCCTCGCTGGGCCTGAGCTCGTGGGGCTGATGGGGGGAGTTTGCTCAGGAGAGAGGACACGATCTGGGAATCAAGCAGGGAACAGGCTGCTGCACACAGCCTGCAAGAGCTGAAGGCTTGGAGATGAAAATGGAGCTATTTTCTCAGCTGGAGAGAATCCACATAGTTCTAGTGGCTACCAGACTGAGCCTGATTTCCAAGGAGAGAAGATGAAGCCTCTGGTGTTTGTTCCTCAGATAGATTGCAGTGTTTCAAAGGAAGAAGGATCTCACTCCACTGCAAAGTGAGTTTTCCTAGAAAAGAGCCTAAGTGCTGTATTGAGCAAAGTACACAATTATTTGTCAAGGACTTTTTTTTGTTATTATTGGAGCTCTATGTCAACAGATTAATTCCTCAGAGCTGGGCAGCTCTAACAAAACCCACACATCAGTTCCATAAATGGAGACAGAGGAAAGGTCATTTAAGAGAGGTAATGATGACAGGAAGTGCATCCTTTTTATTTCTCTTTAAGCTCATTTTATATATTCATTCATTTCAACATGTTTATCCATGTTTTCTGCTTCCTAATGGAAAACATAACTAAGGATTTCTACCTTGACATTTACTGGTAGATGAAATGAATCCAAAGGCAAAGTCTTGAAGACAGAATAAAATGAATTATTTCTTCTTCTCCTTTATTTATGCCATGCTAAGACTACCATTATTGCTGGAATAAGACCCTCTCCAACTACAGACGGGAAAGAAAAAGTTTTCATTTCTTGCCAGAAGTTTAGTCTTTCCATTTCTAAATCGGGATGAAAATTCAGACCCCCCAAATGGAGTTACAAGCCAGTGATCCAAAAAGTATTTGAGCCATCTGTTTTGGCACCGTTCTATTATAACCTGAACACACGAGCCCAGAAACTCTCCTGAAGCAAAAGAAACTTTTCAGTAAATGATTTAGGTGATAAATTTTTTCTCTCATAAAAACCAAACTCCATTTGAGAGGAAATTCATCTCCCTCAGCAAGATGAAATAGCCAAAGTACACAAAAGAGACAATGCTGACTCTGAGGGCTTCTTTGCAGTTTTCCCCAAGCCCAGGAGATTAAAAGGGAGGTCATTATGCTCTGCTCTTTCTCTTTTGAGAATTTAATGGACAACTGGCTTTTACTTTGCTCATTTTCTGCTGGGCTTTGTATTTCGTGCTTCACAGAAACCTTGTGCTCCTCTGCTTCCTAGAATGTTTGTTCTTCTTCCCTCCCAGGAACTGTAAAAATTATTCTGTTTAGACTTCGTATTTTTATGCAATGTGGTAAAATCACCTCAGGGTTAAGTAGCCCAAATTGAGATCAGAGCAGTCATTTCAGTGGGAGCACTGGATGCTGCCATCCTGACCTCAGATGCACACTCTGCCGGTTAATTAATGCTTTGTTTTAATTGTTCTACCATGCTGGCCTGACCTGATCCTCAGACAGGCCCTTTTATCACAAAAGTTTCCTGTTCCAAGGTCACAGACATCGCGATGAGTCCTTTGGGCAAAGGGCTGGAAAATACTTTTATGTGCAATCAAGAGTAATGAGATGTGATTAAGAAGAATGAACATTTCACAACCAGAAGTAGAAATTTCAGAAAATTTGTGGAGTGTACGTGGTACTGGACACCTTGTCGGGCACTTATTGACTCCACAACTACAAAATAGAAACAGCAGGAAGTCAGTAACAGCAGTGGTGGCAAAATTGGAGATAAATTCTGGATGTAATCAAACCAGCACATTATCTTTGTGCTCTGTGCAGCTAGCACAGCCTGCGTGCAAAACAGCAAAAATTATGATGAAAGTCTTGCAAGAGGAACTCGAAGATGTCAACAGGTCATGAACTGCAAACCTGCAGCAGTGGAGGAACTGCTCATCTTTAGAGCAAAAGAAATTTAAAAAAAATCAATTGGAAAACTAATTTGATCAGTGTTTGAGAAAAAACATAAGCCATTCAGATAGGAAGGAGAAGAGAAGTGAAAAAAAAAATCAATAATAAAATCTCAGTCTCTGAACAGAACAATGAAGAAGTGGGAACAGAAGTGTGAAGAGAGTCTGCAGAAACTAAGAAAATATTCAGAGAAGCAATTGTATCAGCAAGGAAGATGCTTGCACAGGACTAGGGAATGCTTTTCAGCAAAAAAAAACCCCCATAAATGAAATGCATATAGCTACATACACAGGTGAGATGCTTCTATACATAAAAAGGAGAGTGAGCAAACTTTTATTTCTTTAGAAGATCAGAGGAAAAGGACTTCAGCAATGTGGACTGTGGTGTTTGAAATGGAGCATGACAGATGAAAATTAGTGAAGACAGTGACAAGACAAGGGGGAAGGGCTTCAAACTGAAAGACAGTAGGTTTAAATTGGATATTAGCAGGAAATTCTTCCCTGTGAGGGTGGGGAGGCCCTGGCACAGGGTGCCCAGAGCAGCTGTGGCTGCCCCTGGATCCCTGGAAGTGTCCAAGGCCAGGCTGGATGGGGCTTGGAGCACCCTTGGATAGTGGGAGGATAACTCTGACTTATGAAAACTTCCTTTTAGTCAATAAATCAGCTGATTTTGTTAATAAGCTTAAGCACCTCCACTCTTAGATGTGACAAATTTAAAAAACACCCTATCTTTCCACAGCCTTGGTTTTGAAAAACTGAACAAACTCAGGTATCTACTGAAATTTTTTTCCTGTCATGGCCTTCCAGAGCATCAGTCAGTGGTTGCTACATTGAGATATTGATATTTCCCATAACCTGAAGCTGGGCTGCACAAATTCTTTGTAAAGAAGAGAAACAAGGTGTGAAGGGGAAGAATAACATGGTTTGTGAAGTCCTCTGAGAGAGTCAATGTGAGGACAAGGGAGATCCAGTGCACAATCCTCTGAAGGGAATTCAAATTCCAAACTCCAAACAGAGTTCCCACAGAAATTTGGCTGTTGGAGGTTTGGAGGGAAGAGCACGATGCATAAGAATACAAGGAAAAAAGGGCAGGAATACATAGATATGTGTGTGTATACATACATATATTATCTGATTTCTCAATGGAAAGAGGGTACCAGCAGATCTGTGCTGCTTCACCTAGATCTCAGTGATCTGTAAAAGGGACTGAAGAACAGCCTGACAGAGCTTTAGTGGCATCAAACTGCTCGGAACAGCAAAATTCAAGACTTGATTGCAAAGAGCTGTCCAGGGACTGAGTGATCAGGCAGTAACGTGGCACAGGAAATCACCTGATGGAAAGGTAACACCACAGGGCAGAAAGACAATCTCAGCTTTGCATGGAGAATTATGAGCTCTGGGAGATTCCACTCACAAAAGAAATGCTGGAATTACACTCACGGGCTCCCTGAAAACCTCATTTCAGTTTCCAGCGGAAGAAAGGAAACAAAAAAATGTCTGGAATTACTGAGAAAGTAAAAGAAAATAAACCAGGTAAGGGGATGCTGCTGTAACAATCTGTTTGTGTGGTCACACCTTGATTACTGGGGCAAGCTTTGATCTTGCCACCACAAAAATGCTGCATCTTTAATGATTAGCATATCATAAAGACCTCTTGGGCATCTGTGGTTTTTTCTTCTGAGCAAAATTCCACACTGAAATAAGGACACTTAGCTCCTCTACCTGTCATCCAGGAAGCTCAAAGCAAGGGAAGACAATTTTTAAATAGGTAATTTTTACATAGATAATCATTAAAGTTGCTTTATAGCTGGGGAAACTGAGCTTTGAGCAGCAATCCAACTTAGTCAAAATGAAAGAGCTGATGAAGGCAGAGGCAGAAGTGAACTCCAGGTCGTCCCCCACCTCATACACCCACTCAGGCCAGCAGCTAATTGGTTGTGGTGAATTATTTTCAACCAGACACAAAAATCCCAGAGGTTGCAAAACTGATCAGTTCTAAAGCACAAGAGGGAAAAAAAAAATCTATTAAAGCTGAATAAAATGTTTTGGGGGAAAAAAAAATTGATCCGCCTGTTTGAAAAATTACAAATTTATACAGTCTTAGCTCTGAAAAATATTGCAGAGCAGTTCATAGCTGGGGTCAATTCACAGCAGAAGTTACTGAGGGAAAAAGCAGCTCAGGAACTGCCTCTGGTGCCTCTTCTCTGAGGCCTGTCCTCTGACCCTGCTGTGTTTTCGTGGTTCACCAGTTCTTTGGCAGGTTTACATGTAAAACTGAACACAAGAAATGTATTTTCCTTAATAAAATCACGATGAAATTCACTTCCCTGACGTTTTTTTCCAACCCTTTGCCCCTTCTTTAGCTTCAGAGAGGGATGTGTGATTAAAACTTGGTTATGCGACGCTGAGAAAACCGATCAGAATTAAAAAAGCCCAATGTGCTAATTGGAAGAGAAAATACCTAACAGAGTGGGTTTTTCTAGTGCTACCAGAAATTAAATTTCAAAGCATCCAATGTGCTCAATTATTAGTTCTCTTGTGGGATATGTACAAGCCAAAATCCATCCAGGAACGGAACAAAAAAAATGATGATTACCTGTATTTTCTCCTGCAGATTTTTTGTCAATAAAAATACAGGTTTCTTGCCCAATATACAGAATCAGCACTTATATTCCGCTACCTTTTTTCTGAAATTGTCTCTGAAATTGTTTCCCTGTGTTCAGCCCAAGTCAATCTCCAAGCTCCTTTTACAGTCAAGTAGACAATCAATCCATAAAACAACGGCATCGTTCAAAGTTTTTGTCCCGGACATACAACACAATAATGGGATCTAAAGACGGACTGGAGGACTGCTGCCATGACCAAAGGGCTTTGTTTAGGCCAGTCTTTATTTCCCAGTGAGGCTCAGAGCTCCGGCATGACCTGCTCCTTGTGTTACACCATCCTGTGCTGCAGCGGCTCAATGCATAGAGGTAAGAAAATGAGAAACCAAAACCAGTGGAAATAACTTTTGACAGAAAAAAATCCTTAAAAAATGATATTTAAGCGGACTCTACATCTTTAGAAGCAAGTTTTATCCCTCTAGGAATATTGAGCACTCTAATCTTATTGCCACTGGTTGGTGCAATGATGCTTCTGGAATACACAAAGGTGTGTCCAAGAGATAACCAAAGCTCACCTGAGCTGAACACTGAGCTCTTGGCTCTTCACTCAGGTGGGTGAAGCCAATTTGAACTGCCCCAGGTGGAGTGTTCCCAGGTGCACAGTGATGCCTTGGGATTTTAGCTTTTATATTTTCATATATTTGTAATCCTGCAATTCTTTAGTGTGTAACTCTGAGCTCCATACAGAGTGTTAGCTACTGCTTTTCCCATTTTGGTCAGACACCACAATTCCTCTCCAGGCCTGAGAATCAAGGACACCTCACTGTCTCAGGCCCCAAGAAAGGGAAACAAAAGTGAGTTGGGGGGGCGCAAACTGGGAGAATGGGACTCTACTACCTGAAGCTGTAATTGGACAATTACCCTCTGATTGCAAATCGACAGAACTTCTATCTGTCCCAATGACTGGTGGCTCTGTCCATCCTGGGTGCAGTCTCTGCGAGACTCCTGCACTGTCCAAGGTGCACCCTGTGAAGGACTTTCCATAACTCCCTGCCCTTTATCCTTTCTCTCTGTCCAGCCTCTGCTCCAGGGCAGCCTCTACAAGGCATCAACAGGAACTGTAATTTCATGGAGTATTTAGACTTTCAGCTTTTAGTGTTAGTCCTCTTTTGGAAGTAACACTAATTTCTTCTTGGAACATTCATGTCTCTTTATTGTTCCAGCAGAGTCCTGGGATAGTTGTCTCACAGAAATGTCGTGGAATGGTTTGGGATGGAAGGGACCTTAAAGTTCACCCAGTTCCACCCTCCTGCCATGGGCAGGGACACCTTCCACTATCCCAGGCTGCTCCAAGCCCTGTCCAACCTGGCCTTGGACACTTCCAGGGATCCAGGGGCAGCCACAGCTTCTCTGGGCCCCCTGTGCCAGGGCCTCAGCCCCCTCACAGGGTAGAATTTCTTCCCAACATCCCATCTCAATCTACCCTCCATCATCTTAAAGCCATTTCCCCTTGTCCCATCAGGACTGTGCCCTGTCCCGTATGTTCTTCCACAAAACACAGCTGCAGCTCCATTTCAATTCCTCATTAGCTCAAATCCAACTCATGAGCGGTGACTGAAAGAGGTCACAGAGTTGTCCTATTTTTGAAATCTCTGTGTTTTCCACTTGTGGAGACCATTGTTCAGTGGAGGGAAGAGGAAGGCAGCACTTTGCCCCCGTCTGTGCTGAGGCAGAGACACAATCACAGCCGAGGGTGGTGACGCTTGGCTGTGCTGCCCTGAGGACACGGCAGATGTCAAATTTCAGTGCTCTTAACCCAGCACTTTTCACAGCACCCTCGAAAGGGGCAGTGACTCCAATAACAGCAAGTGATGCTTCAGTCACTATCTACAATTTGAATTTATTCACATAAGGATCAAAAAATGAGCACGTCAAGTGGTTTAAGAGACCACGGAGTTGTGTGTTTTAATTAGAAACACTCCAAAAGTGAACTGACAGTTCGAATAAAATTAAAAAAAAAAAAAGAAAAAAAAACCCCACAAATGGGGAAGCAGATTTTAGGAATCAGGAGTGTGTTGTAACAGGAGCTTTTGGATTTGCTGTTTAGATTTTGTTTGCAGAGGGATGCCTTCCTCCCCCAGCAGTGCTTTCTGAGGGGAATAACCATGAAGTGAGGGGAGGAAGGGCTCGCTCTTATGCTGCTTCTCTAAATCGTATCAGCTGCTTTCCACTCCACACTGCAATTTTACTGCTGTTATCTCATTAGAGTTTTAATTAGAGCTCAAGTGCAGGGAGGCCAAGGTAGGAAGGTTCAATTCACACTGTCAGGTCTGGGCTCTGAAGTCACTGGCCCAGTTTAGAGGGGTCTCAAGGCTGTTCCAAATTAGAGGCAGATATAATGACCTGTATAGAAAGAGGCAGCCATAATGACCTGTATAGAAAGAGGCAGCCCCCAGCTATATTTCCATCTTCTGGGTGTCTTTAAATACTTAAAGTGCTGTTTTGGGGGAGAAAAAGGCTATTTTCATGACTCTGTGGTATCTGTCACAGATGCAACCCAAGGATTTTACAGATGCTGTGGACTAAAGGGGTTATGGTAAATTCACAGTCACAGATTTGCAGGCAATGTGAAACCCAAGTGCTCCAAGTATCACAAATCTCCCACCTTGTGTTGTCTAAACAGGATTTATTTGTGAGTGAGTCTCTGTATCAGTGAGTCAATTTACTGTGAGGCTGTTTTTGGTTTTGCGATGGCTCCCTCAGCAACACAAATTATATTGTGTGTATCACACCCATTGCTATTTCTCTCCTTAGAACATAAAGAAAAGAATTTTTACATAAAAATATTTCCCTATTACGGTTTTTTTTTTCCTCTTTTCAGGTGATCTTTTAGCTGTATCTTAATAATTAAAGCAGAAATGAACTTTCCTGCTCTCAGGACACACACTCAGATCAGCTGCTGGCTTCCTGGGCAACACAATAACTTTTTTTCAGCTGAATTGCAGGAACAGGGCACTGACAAGGTGAGAACATGAGGCTTCTCAGCCTTGAGAAAGCTGCCAGCGGTGCCTGTTCTCGAGCTTTTGCACCTTGCCCATGGGGGTTGGAGTGACATGAAGGACAGCTACAGCAAATCTTGGTTCCCTAAGAGAGGAGAAGCCACTGAGCCCTGGGAATTCTCTGTTGGTTCATCTGCCTGGAAGAGCAGAATCTTTTTTTTCAGCTTTGTCCTTACTAATAGCTAACTAATGCTTTCCATCCACACCCAGTTTTGTTTTTTTTTTTTTTTTTTTTTTTTTTTTTAATGGGAAAGCACCACTGTGCTTCAGCTGAAGGCTCAAAATGGGTTATGAATGAGCTCCCTTCTCCCTCTGCCTACTCTTGGTTGGCACAGGAGACGGAGTGTTGGGTAAACAGATAAACAGCCTGGGAAGCGTGGGCAGCACTGGGAAGGAAACTTCACAACAGGAAATCTAGAAACAAACACACAGCAGTGATGGCGATGGAGAAAATGGAGATGACTGTGCAAGACGCAATTCCTGACCATGATTATTTCGTTTTTCCAAATAACGCGTGTGACGGAATTGCTGTAGCTGTCATGAGCCCCAAGTGGATGAGCAGATATTGTGATGAGCAGATATTGTGATGCACCTCCCTGCTTTGAACATTTTTTCCTTCTCACGTCTCAAAACCTTGTACAAAGGCAAACAGCACTGCAGAGGGAGGAGGAAAGAATGGCCCAAACCCAGCAAAACAGCCAAAACCAAATCACTTCAATTCCTGCAGTGTTATCTACTGTGGCCACTTCAGAGAACACCTGAAGATGTTTGGCCTTGTGCCTTATTTTCCATAAAAGCAGATGTGGAACAGCACAGATCAAATTTCCTCTCAGTGGGAGAAGGCAGTGTTCTCCCACCCACACCAAGACTTACCAGGAGAACAAGAATCACTGGCCCTTGGTATATATAGTCAATATATTTCCCTGGCTCTTTTCCAAACCAGCACCTGTAAAAAACCAAAACAAATGAGAAAACAATTTGTAAAGGTAAATTCACTTCTTTTAGACTATAATATGAAGGACACTATAGAAAGGTGTTCCTTTATTCACTGCATTGTTTCATTATATATAAATAATCAGCAAGTAATTGAATTTTCTGCTGCAAATCACCTGCTGTTGGACACAGATCTGAGCCCCACTTTCCCCTCCCATGAGAACATTTGTGTTCCCTCTATGGTTTTGGCTATTACCTATATAAATATTTACAAGAAACATGAGAAGTTGCTATAAGAAAGATGCAGGGGATGTCTGAAAAAGGGATTAAAGAAATATTCTGTGTAAGAGTAAAAAAACCCTGTTATCCATTGCAGTGCCCAGAGACACATTCCACAAAGTAAGGGCTGTTACTTAAACAAACACGTCTCAAGTTGCATGGAAATGCTGTCTAAATAAAACACCGAATGAATAAGGAGTCACCCTATTGGCTTGGAATGAATCTGGGGACCAGTGGGGACTCCAGTGGTGGAGTCGCCATCTCTGGAAGTGCTCAAAAACCATGCAGATGTGGCACTTGGGGACATGGGTCAGTGGATGGCCTGGCAGTGTTGGTGAGTGGCTGGGCTCCATGACCTGAGACGTCTTCTCCAACCTTAGATTCCATGGCCACCAAAGCCAGCAGACAGAACAGAGCCATCATTTGAAGCCACCAAATTCCTGCTCCAACGTCACCTTCCAAACTGTCTGGGACAACTCAAAAAGGGCTGGGAAATGGGCTCAGGTGAGGTGAAATCACAGGTGAACTGAGCGGCCTCAGACCAGCGGAGAGCCTGGATGTGTCACACGTGACCGAGCGCTTGACTCTCACTTCCACTAATTTCAAGCGTTTTTCTCCCTGCTCTGTTATACAACAAAAGAACCCTGTGATTTCACAGCAACCCACACGGATGCTCACTCCATCCTCTTCACTGAGAATAATAAATCTGTTATTTTTATGTCGGTAAATGAATGAGAGACTGGGCCCAAGTCTGAACTCACATCGTTATGTCTTCCTTGGCGTAGTTTTGATCCAGGCCAGAAACTAACCAAGTCCAAAACTATTCCTGGGGAACAAATCTGAAGCTAGAAGGAGCCAGAGGACATTCCCAATAGTCCACGAACTGCAGCTCCCCTGATTTTGGAGGCCAAGAAGGTTTAATAATACAAGTGTGAATTATTCCATGCTATTTGGAAGTCGAGCGCCAGGAATTAATCCAGGCCCAGCTCATTTAGTATTACAGATGCAGCCATGGGGTCTGGATCCAGGATTCCACCAAGCAAAGACAGCTTTGCATTCATAATTCCTTAAGGCTTAGATCATTGGAGCTCCAGATCCCTTAGGAAGTAGATTTGGAGTTCAGGGGTCTGAGAGTTTTCTTCCCTGTCATGGATACCACATAACAAGTCTATACAGCAAAAGTTATGCCTTCCCCACGTCTGCTTTGTGGAACAGATAATTTAGTGCCACTGGAGACATGGAAAAAAGGGTAATTCCTGAGCCAAGGAGACCATGGAGCCAGATCTGCACTGGTGCTGCCTCCGAGAGGTTGCAGCCTCACGAGTCCAGAGGAAATGAACTGGGATTAGGAAAGCTCTGGTACAGATGGGATCCTAATGAATCACACCACGCCCTCAAAACCTCCCTCCAAAATGTGCTGTTTGCTAAAACAGGAGGAGCTGGTTGCCCATTGCAAGATGCTCTGAGTGGACAGGAGTGCTGAGGTACACAGCTGGAATCAGGAACACAGTTCAGTACCTCACAATTATTTGCCTTTTCTTGGCTCAATTCCTACATCCTTTAAGTTCCAAATGAATGAGGGAGCTTCAAATAGTTTAGAAATGTGAAAGATGTCTGCTATTCCCTGGTGCACTGGTTGAAAATGAATGTGAATTGATAATTTTGCAACTCGTCTTCCAAAATTTGGGCATGAGAGCAAGACTTGGAATAAGGTACTTCCTCCAGCCAAATTATCATCCAAGAAGAATCCCCAGGGCAGCCTTAAATGAATGAAACTGGGTTTTCTGATTTTTTTTAATGTAGTTGGAAAGACATGAAGAAAAAATAATTACAAGATATGCCAGGGCAGGAAAAAAATTTCTCCAGAATTTGCAAGACCTACATTTGAGAGAAGATTTTGAAGGGTATTTTGGGAGAACTATTTTTTATTGTCTGAAACTCAAAGAAGTAAGAGAAGCAAAGAGTTCCTGGGAAGCTGGCTGCTCTAGCAGAGGGACTAATACGAAGCAGACTGAAGCATGTGGCAGAACTTAGTGGGCTAGAAAAAGTCAGCAAAGAATTTGGAACAGAGCTGGTAGAGCACAAATGAGGCTCCAGGGCAAAGGCTGCTCGTTGCCTTTGGAATTTAAATGTTGCTTAGCTGGAAGACCAAAATGCTGAAATTTACCATCTGAAGTCCAGTATTAGACCAAGGTTGTGCAGAGTGAAGAATTAATGTGGATTTACGTCCACGCACTGTGAGGAAACAAGGTTGTGGCCAAAGACAGGCTCTAAAACACCGGACTCTCCAGGGGAGCTGGTGCTCCAGGTTCCTTTGGTAGGCAGTGGAGAAAAAAAAACCCAACAGCTTTTTTAGGTCTGTGTTCGTCTCATTAGGTTATAAACCAGATCTGTCACATTGTAATCTAAATGTTTCTAATTAAATCGGGTGAGTAACGCGGAGAGGAGACAGTTAATTGCCAGAGACATTATAAATGTCTGCATCTGATTAGCAATATTTCGTATTTAGAGTCTAACTGTTCCAACTGGGACTTTCAGCTCTAAGGTATTGCAAACTCTTCTGCCAGTCATCTGAAGTCTTACTTTAAATCCAACACCAGCCATTGTTTCTGCAATAAAGTAATTTCTTTAAAACCAAAAGAGAAACTTAAATCACTGACAATTATTTGGTGCATCTCTGACAATTATTTGGTGCATCTGTGTGAAATAAAAGCTGTTTAACCACTTTTTATTCTTTTTTTATCTCTGGAAGGATAAACAAACACTCCCTGAATATTGAAGAGGGTAATTTAGGAAGACAGTTGTGATAAGACTCAGATATGTAAAACACATTTCTATTGAATAGCACTACTTAATATTCTACAGGCTTCTCTGGTAGTTTTTTATATAACCAAACCCACCATTGGTTTTATTACTATTGTTAATAAGATCTCACTAATGTTCTTCCCCTTAACAAACGCCCATCAATGAAATTACTGCAATAATTCTTAATAATTTGTGTGGGTTTCTTTTAAATTGAGATTTAACAGCACTTTTTTTTCAGAGTTTTTTGCCATATTTTGCTGAAGAGCCAATAAACCCCAGACAGGATATTTGCCACAGTATCAATTATAGATGCCTCACTGTGCAGAAAATTATCTCTATTAAGTACAAATATTAAAAAGTAAGTTGGTTGATGCATTTTCTTAACATTCTTTCTGTGTGCCTTTTTGAGCTTTTAAACTACAATGAGCTACACAACCTGAACCTCAGCTCAGCCTCCAAACAACTTAAATGGATACTCAGAAGGAGAAAGAGGAGTTTCCCATTTTTCCTGAATTTTGGGCTGTCCCCAACAGTCCTGGAAGCTGCAGGCAAGTCCACGTTTGCTGCCTGTGTCCAGCTGGCTGGGTGTGACCTCCTGGGAGCAGCACATGGTTCCCTCAGTGCTCAGGACAAATGGACAACAGCTCTGGCAAGGAGCAAAGCCAGGACCCTGGATTTTGGAAGAGGAACTTCCAGCTGTTTAAAGAATTAGTGGATGAGATCCCCTGGGAAACTGTCCACAGGGACAGAGGAACTGATCGGACCTGGCAGTGTCTTTAAGAACATTTTTCTTTGAGAACAAGAGCTCTCCAATCTATGTGTAAGAAATCAGGCAGGACAGGCAGGGAATGGGAATGGCTGAGCAAGGAGCTGCTCCTCAAACCGAGGAAGAAGGAAATGCACAGCCAGTGGAAGCAGGAATATATGACTTGGGATATGGTTTGGATGTGTACTCATTTCCTAATTTATTGAGAGAGCCATACAAACACAAATATTAACATCACTTACTGTTCATTTTCATAATACAGCTTGCCAATGGCCCAGGCAACGATGATTGGACAGGGAATACCTGCAGGAGAAAAAAAAACCCAGGAATTAATCATGGATGGATAGCTGGATGTGTCCATGGCACCAAAGTAAATTCAGATTTGTGTGAGGAGAGTCTGAATTAAAGAACTGGCAGACTCTAAATACAAGTGGTCCTATCTTGGGCTGCTTGAGGCATCACAACTGCTAAGACCTTTTAATTTAAAAATAAAAAAAGATCATCTCAACAAAACTTTAGTACTAGCAAGGAAAGTAATAAAAATATTAACAAACACACACAAAAATACCTGTATTTCCATAGAAGTGACCAGAACAATTTTGGCTGACTTAAAGGCAGTTTTGGTCTCTTTCATTTTCCTGCAGCTGATACAGCAAAATCTTGTAGGACAGTACTTGGAAGTGGGTGTTTAGGTTTGGGTTTCCCAGGCTCCAAAGAAGCTGGTAAACTTACTGGGATCTCTGGATGAGGCATATTTGCAAAACTTTCAACAATTTTTTTTGAGTTCAGTGCCCCTATGAAACAGGACTGTGAGAAAGAATATCTTCATGTCTTGCAGTATCAGAATTCTTGTTTTTTCCCCTTTCTGAAGGATCCAGCTACTTTTAACTTTACAGACATCACTCCCTAACATCTGTTTGTGTTAGGCCTTCCAAACCAGCTGGTTTGAAGGGGATTTGCTGGAGGAGGAACATGGAAGGGAGGGAGAGTAAATGGAACTGGCCTTTTGACACACTCAGGCAAGGACTAGACTGATGTCAAAATCAGAAGAGGAGTTTTCCCTCTCCATTCCCCCTTTAACTTCTCACCTCAGGAGAACCCAGACAAGTCCAGCCTCACCAGCTTCACCCCCCATTCCAAACTCCAGGTTCACGTCCCTCTGAAATCACTGAAATCACAAAGGTGAGTGCACGGACAGAGCCTGAGTGACTCTCACGAGTATCTGCTTCTAGCCCCGTGGGAGTAATGTGACTTAAACCCTCATGGAGGAGCAGAGATGGATCTGTCTCTTACACAGCCTTTAAGCCTCCCGTTTGCTGCCTCTCCTGTGGGAAATGGAGGCTTTAAAGAAACTGAGAAAGAACCACGACACAGAAGGGGTGGGACTGAGTTGCTGAGAGGTCATCTTTAACCTCAGCGAGGAGTACAGCAGCTCTCATCTCCTGCCCCATCATCCCTGGTGGCTCCTGTGCCCTTCAAATGATTGTGTTGTGTTTCATCCTGTTCACCACGCACTCAAAGGGTCTGCTGCAGTCATTTCCCCATGTTCTTGTGAGGAATGGACAGAGAAAATGGAGCCATGTCCTCTCTCCTGAAGGAAAACGTTTTACTTTTCCTTGTGAAGTGAGGAACAGGGATTTGAGGAGGAGACTGGTAAAGAAATGTGTATGAAGAGGCAAAGCAGAGCCAGAAAGCACCCAAAAGGTGGGTGGAAAGGTTTGTTCAGCTCACATCATTCCTACATTAGTAATGAGAGACCCAGAGGATTCTGATAGAGGTAGGGAGGAAAATCCCAGGGATCAAACCAGTCTGTGGGTCTGTGAGAGCTGTGTAAGCAGCTGATTTTCCACAGTTTGCTGAGAGAATTGAAAACTATTGGGGAAAAATTGAATCAACACCCCAAATAAACATTTTCTTTCTACTATAACTCCTCTTTCCTCCCATTTGATTTTGGATTGAACGACATATTTAGTTTCAAAGGCTGATTCTGCCTTCAGAACTGCAATCCAATTACTTCTGCAGAGAGGGAGAGGCACTTCTGAAAAAAATGTCATTCTGCTTTCACAAAAGAAAATACTGGTGACTTTTTCCCACCTTTCTTCCTTCAGCAGAAAGGAACTGCCAGATTCACTAGATCTGTTTGACCCCAGATTTTCATTCAAGTGAACAAGCTGCCTGCATGGGGCTTGTCCTGCCAAACACCTCCTGGCCAAGTTCAAAACATGGAGATGTTGCTTGGGAAGGACCTCTGAAGGTGTTTGCTCCAATTTCCTGCTCTGAGCAGAACTATCAACACTCACCCACCTCAGCCAGGGCTTAGCCTGGCTGAATTTTGAATAACCCCAAGGTCAGAGGTCTCACAGCTTTTAAGTCACATGTTCCAGTGTTCCACCATCTCCTGGTACATTTTCTGTTTTCTCAATGTCCAGCTGGAACCTCCCAGTCTGCAGTTTGTGGATGCTGTCCCTTCTTACAACACCTGCTATTACCAAAACGAATTTGGCTACATCATCTTTGTAATTGTCTTTCAAACCACTCCTGGTACCAAACAGATCCCTCCTCATCTTCCTCTTTGCCAGATTAAAGAAGCTCAGCTCTATCACAGCTCACGTCCTTTAGATCCCTGATCACATTTCAGCTGGAGAATCTCCAGTTTTCCCGCATCCCTTTCTGACCTCGGAGGCCATAACTGACCACAGCATCCCAAAGGCAGCTTTAGCACAGCTGAGTCTTTGAGTAGCTCCAAGGACAGTACAAAGATGATGTGTGACTCTTTGCTAAAGGCTGTTTTCTAGGAACAAATCCCTCAGCAGTCCAAATCACAGCTGTTAGAGCTGGACTGGCAGATAATGAGGCTTTTTTTCAAGTCAGCTCCTCACTTAGAAGTGTCTGTTCAGACCGAGTGGTCCAGATTTCACCCCAGTGGGATTTGTAATATTTATTCTTGCCTCTCTTGTCTTTAACACTTTAATGCCAGGTACTACACAGCACCATTTTAACCACAAAAGTCACTTACACCACCCTATGAAGAGAAAGACCCATTTCCTCAGCTTATCTGTGGAGTAGGTCATCACTATAGCAGTGTGTAAGTAGCAGCCTTCCACAAACATCCAGAAGAAGTTGGTCACCACAAAGTAATTGTACACAGTGGTAATACATCGACACCAGGGCTGGAAAGGAAACAGAAAAGAGTATTTTAGAATCATGGTGAGGACATTTCAAAGATTTTATATGCTGTTATTCCCTTAAAAAATCAATGGTAGAATTCATTCATGGGATGCAGATTTATCCCGTGGCTTGGGATCACAATATTTTAGGTGCTGACAGGAACTCAGAGTTCCACCTGTGACCTTCTGCTGAGGCTGGCTTTGACCATAACATGCAGGATCTTCTGTATCTAAACATGTCTGGAAAATTCAGGTTCCAGAAGAAGCCTCCAAGAGGAGCAGGTCATTTGACCACAGGTGATCTGTGTCAATGTCACAGTCTTGCTTCGTTTCCACTGAGGGGAAGAAGCACCACTGATATTTAAAGGAAAAAAAAAAGTACTTTAAAGGTATGTTTTTATCAGCCACTTTATCCCCTCTGTTCCTGGTGCTTCATTCTGTAAGTCACACCATGCCACAGGTCACCTTGGAATTTTGCTGTAACCTCAACAGGAATTTTTGGTGTATCAGTAAAGGCCTCTCCTCGGAATGGCTGTGCAGTGAGAGCACAGCTGTGGGAAGCACAATTAGCTCCAGATGGGAAGATCCCGCAATAATTACAAGGAACTGGTGGTAATTTCCATAGTGCTGCTCACCTAAGGCTGGGAAAACTTCTTTCTTACCAAGCAGACATTGAGTGCATTCCCTGAAGCACAACTCTAATTACCTGTGTTCTCTGGTATCACTGATTTTGGTCATTTTGGTCTCACCATTCTACAGCCTTTTAATTAACTCTAGTGAAGTTTGTGCAACTTTTACCCACAGTTAATTTTATTTTAGCCTTCATATGCAGGAGATGTTGATGGTCTACAGGCAGCCAACAGAGCAGGAGATGTACCACCAAGCCCAGCAAAATTCTGAGGATTAAGAATTTACTGGGCAAGAAGCACAGTTACAAAATGACAGCCCATCCACAAGTTGTGATCACTTCTGTCTATTGAATGGAAATAAAAAGAAGAAATCTTTTGGATGGGTTAAAGCTTTCATTTCTGTATTATTTCATTAATATTTGAAATTTAGTTTGGCTTCACCCTTAAAATAGGATTAAAGCCCAAAAGAACCCAGAAGAAGACAGAACATTTTGTTTTCAAAAGTTTATTTAACCCAAATTAACTTTCCTTTCCTTTCCTTTCCTCTCCTCTCCTCTCCTCTCCTTCCCCTTCCCCTTCCCCTTCCCCTTCCCCTTCCCCTTCCCCTTCCCCTTCCCCTTCCCCTTCCCCTTCCCCTTCCCCTTCCCCTTCCCCTTCCCCTTCCCCTTCCCCTTCCCCTTCCCCTTCCCCTTCCCCTTCCCCTTCCCCTTCCCCTTCCCCTTCCCCTTCCCCTTCCCCTTCCCCTTCCCCTTCCCCTTCCCCTTCCCCTTCCCCTTCCCCTTCCCCTTCCCCTTCCCCTTCCCCTTCCCCTTCCCCTTCCCCTTCCCCTTCCCCTTCCCCTTCCCCTTCCCCTTCCCCTTCCCCTTCCCCTTCCCCTTCCCCTTCCCCTTCCCCTTCCCCTTCCCCTTCCCTTTTTTACAGGACTTGTAAAAAAAGAATTCTATCCCAGTCAATTTTTCCTGTGTCAGAGCTGGGAGGAACTGGCCCATGGATTGGGAAGATTCTGGGACAGCTAGAGACAAATACAAATAATGGTGGTGAGATCTCTCCCTGCATGACTTCCACAGGAGACCAGGATAAAATGAATTTTGAGCAAGTCCTCTGTGGATTTATTAATATTGAATAGTAAACCAAATTTTCAGAGCTCATTAGTTTACACCTTTCTGTTAATTTGACTGAGGATTCTTGATCCCCACATGTACCCACCGTGAGGCTCCAGATAACTTCACCAGTTCCTTCTTGATTTTTTTGTAAGCATTATAAACTTCATGCAAAATATTTCCACATTGATGCTTCTGTACCTGTGTTATTTAATCTGCACTGATCAGCACAGAACAGATTGTATCAATAGGCAGAATAAATGATGTTCCCACTCATTTTGGTGGTGTTATTTAGACTGACTTATCCCACAATCACATAACGAAGTTATCACTAAGCTTGTATAAAGCACCTTTCCCAAAAAGGCTGCAGAGAAAAGATGAGTTAATGAAAACTGGGGCATGTGATGATCTGTCCTTGTATTTGCAGGTTTATATTTTCATTGTCACTTTGTGCTCACATTTTAAAAGGTATTTGAGTGCCTGTCTCCAACAGATTTTTCCTGAATAGCTGTAAAAATCTCAATAAAGATTTGCAGCATTGTCAGGAGGGCAAGTCACACAGCATGAAACTGGTGACCATAAAGCTCATAAACCCCCATCTTCTGGAGCGTGAGAATGTCAGAAACACAGAGAGAGCAAACACTGAATTAACAGAATTTACATTTTCTCAAAAGAGCGTCTGGATGAACAATAATAGAGATTCATGCATGGACATCTTCTTTATGGGGGCACTAATGATTTCTCTATTCGTTTTCCCAAAGCATGGGACTGAAGTTCAGATGTCAAATCTTACATTTGAAGAGCTAATCCAGGATGATGAGAGCCCAGCTGACACTGAAATGAAGGGAAGCACGGAAGTCTCTCTGAGCACGTGGATAAGTGTCCCTTGCAACATTCACACAAAGAAACTCAGCACCCCAAACTCCAGGCAGGGCAGGGCCCTGCCACCTCCCAGCACTCACTTCATTGCTCTCGTGGATGTTGTGATCTATCATTTGAAGCAGAAACCACATCACATTCCTCAGGATGAATGTGGTGATCAAGTTCCAGTGGATAATATTCCGCAGGCATCTGATACTCCTGAAACACGTTTAAGTTAACATGTATAGTGAATATATACACACACATATTAATAACTGTAGAAAACAAACAAGTTAATTCTGTTCATTGCATGGTTTATCCCTCTGCAATCCCTCTGTTACTCTACAAAACAGCAGGTTTGTGTTTTTGCAAAGCCAGGTACAACAATTTGTCCTGACAACCCAAGGAACTCCTTCTGACAAGAATCTATTCAAGCAAGTGAAACAGGATCTACTGGAAAAAAAAAATTCAAACATTCAAACTGTCATTTCATCCTTGGTTATTAGTTTTGCTCCGCTTCTCTCCATCTCTAGAAGAACTGGAATTGATAGAAAAGCCTCAGAACAACCCGGCTGCCCTGGAGGCTGCTGAGTTGCTCACAGAAGGAGATTTAGTGACAAATATTTGTGCTGGAGTGGCAAAGCTGGAATAGTTCACATTTGGTTAGCTCTTGAACAGGCTCACCCGTGTGAGTCTGAATTAATGCACCAGGAGAGCATGAACTGCCTGCTTTTCAATCCTGGGCTTAGCTGGCTGTATCTCACACAAGGCAGAGCTGCACATCCTCCTTCATCAGGAAATATTTGTCTCTGGTTTTAGTCCCTCTCCAGCCCCCATTCAGGTGCAATGTAAATTATGAACACAATGTAAAACATGAGCTACAGGAAGCTGAGACACAGTGCCATAAAACAAAAGAGGGAGATCTGAAATATATTTGCTGCTGGAAATAGCTCCAGTAGGCAGCCAGTGCACGATGCTATTGCCAGAAACCAAAGCATCACTGAAGCAAGACAGAGTTACTCGGGACAGGTTCAGTCATTTAAGACCAGAACATTTCTCTTCTGATTCTCTGTGAACTGGTAAAGGATGGCAAGTGCCAGGCTGCAGCATCGCAGTTACAGAATCTTCAATTAAATGATCCTTCCTCAGCTAAATGTAAACTATTCTATTTATGAAAATCACTTCCACAGAGGTTCAAACAGCCAGAGCACTTCCTGGGATCTGCCATTGGCTATATCAGGCTCCCTGCTTGCCAGGGAAGCTGCCAGATACTGTGGGACAAACACGGAAAGTGGCTCAAAGCTGCTCAGCTGGAACTGACTGATCTCACCCCAGGGACAGCGAAAGAGAGGCACAATCCAGTAACCAACTTTTTGTTGCCTTGGGTCTTTTGCAAGGCAAACAAGCCACTCTTCTTAACAACGAACACTGTTTTCCTACCATAAAACACTCACTGTAGTTTTCCTAGGACTAAATTAGTCAGCCTTAGGGCCAGAAGCAATTCTGTTACGTCCTTCAGCCTCACAAATCTCTCAGAGATTTCATGCAATCCAGCAAAAAACCAAATAGAAGACCTCCCACATATGAGATACTTACAGAGAGATGCTCAGAGGTATAACCTTGCTAGGCCAATGTTAAAATAGCCTCTGAGTTTAACAACTCAGGCTGCCAGAATGAAATTGGTATTTGGTTCTGAGCGCCTCAGTGACTCGTGATGAGTTAATTTGGAGAACAAATCTCCAGCTGCTCAGACCCTTTCTCTTTTATTTAAGCTACAAACCCCAAAGTGCTGCTCTTGGACATGTCGGACACGTCTCACTTTGAGAATTTCAGTTTTAACAAAGGGCTGAGGTTCAGGGTTTGGCTTTCAAAGAAATGAGGCAACCAAGCTGCCCATGCTGAGCCCCAAGAGCCCACCTGGCTCTGGACAGGCTTTGAAATATCCTATTCAGGGCTGTCCTCTGTTGATCATCCTGCACATAAATGTCCTGCAGCTGCTCTTCACCTACATGTTTTATCCACTCCCTCCAGGTCAACGATTAGCAGATGAAGGGATGAGTTTGAAATGTTACTTCTAGGGAGAGGNTTTTATCCACTCCCTCCAGGTCAAGGATTAGCAGATGAAGGGATCAGTTACTTCTAGGGAGAGAAGGAGGCAGGGGACTAAAACTAAGGAAATTCAGTGAGTTATTGAGATGAAATTAATTGCTTCTGAGAGCTCTAACAGCAAAACAGATCCAGCACACTTGCCACCTGAATGTATTTTTTGGCAAAGGTAAGATAAAGGAGTGGAGGAGAAAAAAATCCTTACTGAAGGCATCCATTTAGATATAGTTTAATGCTGGAACATCGCTAAATCTGGCTAGGGGAAATCTTATTGCCACAAGATTTACAGCAGGACATTGGACTGGACACACAGGCAAACAGGATCAAATAAAAAGTTGTAGATTTCTGGTTTATAAACAAGAGTTTTTCCTCCCAGGAGGATCCTAGTCATCCAAACCACATTGTCTCCTTTGTCTTAAGATAAACTCAGTGGAATTGATGATCTCAAAGGTCTTTTCCAACCTTAACAATTCTATGATTCTGTGTTTTTATCTACTGCCTACATGATCTTTGCCCATCACCCTTGCTTTTTTGTTCTTTGCCCATCATCCTTCAGACTTTCAGTGATGTCTGTGCAGGTCCCAGAGCAAGAGAGTCTGGTCTATGTGGAAACCCTCAATCTTTACAGATAATTATCAAAACACTCCTTATTTTCAAAAAGCCCCATTTGTTGAGGGAAGGTGTGTTCCTGGTGTAAAATAAGGTAAGCTATAAACATGGCCAGCAGCTGGAATTGACCAAAACGAACCCTGAAGCTTTGGCTCTGGGCATGAAACAGGGACAGTTGGCTCCCCTGTCCCACTGCCTTTAGCAAAAGCCGTATTTTGGGTACCAGTAACCTCACACCACTGCCTCATTCCCTTTTGGAGACACTGTGTGTGGCTGGGATGGTAAATGGATGCTTTCACCTGCTGAAAAGCTTCCTGTCTTTGGGATTAACAAAGTCATGAAAGATAATCTGAGATATGTCTGAAAGTGCTACAGACTTCTTAAATAGCTCAGGCAGTGATGTGACCCCAGGCACAGAATGGTTTTAATATTTTCCTTTTTTTTTGTTTTTCCCTTTCATTTTCTTTTAATAAGAGTCCCAACTGGAGACTGAAAGTATGTTATGGTTCACAAGGAGCCCAGAGCCCGTGGTTCTGTCTCCTACCTACCACCAGCACAGAAATCACAGTGGCAGTAATGCAATTCACAGCCAAGGGCAGGGAAAGCTTGGGAAGTAACTGTGTCAGGTTTGTAGCGGGGAGGGAGAATGAGCAGGATAATAAAGTGTGTGGAGGCTGCAGGGCACAGCAGTGCAGGGCTGCAGTCAGTGTAACAAGGGAACATCCTCTTGGCAGCCGTCTGAGAAAGCTGCTCTCATTTTCAGGCACTGCTGCTGGGTGGAATTAGTGTAATTTAGTACATGTAAAGCATCTGGAGGGGTACTGGGGTAAGGGGTACTCCTCATTCCAGGCTTTATTCACATGAGGCTGGGCTCAGGAGCTCACCCTGTGCACAGAATCCATCTCTGTAGCCAGGCTGGAGTCTGAGGTGGGCAGAGTGAAGGACATTTCCCAAGCTGGGCAACAAAAGTGGTGAACAACAGGAGACCTGCAGCACAGCTAAGCCTTGCTGAAAGGACAAAGCTGACCTTGTCAGACTCATTCATCTCAAAGCCTGAGGAAAAAAACTCAGAACACTCCTAGGAGTCATCTGTCCTCCACAGGTCTTCTCCTGGCTCTTTGTAGATAGAAGGTAGCTTGAATTTATAAGCCTTAATTGAAATGTAAATACTCCTGTTATTCATGAAAATGACCTGTCCCATTTTGAAAACTTACACAGTCATATCAGTCTTCTGTGACATTGAGCCTCACAGTTCCTTTCTCTTTGATTACTTATTGGCTTTGCTTCATGGAGCGGAAAAGTAATCAAGTCTGTGCTCCAGGAGCAGCAATAACTGCCCTCAGAGGCAGCACAGAAAGAGAATTCCCATCACGCTGCAACTGGCAGGAGGTGGAATTTAAAACACATTAAGCTGTGTTACAAGTTAGTGAATTGAGCTTTTCTGGAGACACAGGGGCTTGGGGCTTGCATGAATGAATTCCCTCAGAATCCAGAAGCTAAGAAATTTGGGGTTTTTCTTACCTCATGAGGGGGATATCACAATCTGGGGGTTGTGGCAGGAGCAACGTGAAGAAAATGAGAGCACAGAGAGCAGAGAGCTGCCTCTCAAGGGGGAAGGAGGCGCGTGGGAGAGGGGAGAAATGGGGGCTGAGGGGACTGGGTGCTGAACTGTTCCTTCAGACACAACTACAGCACTGCTGGGAAGGAATTGTGACTTCCCTAGCCCAAAGGATCCGGTCATAGAAGGCTTCCTATTCCTCCTCATGTCAGATAACATCGTTGATGCCATTCCCACTTGTTTTACAAGCCTTGATGTGTGCTGAATGGTGCAGGCTTCCAAGAACAGCAGCCCAAGTCACCATGCCAGAGATCCTGAAGGCTGGCACATCGCAAGGCACCACAGGCTGAGGCTATGGGCTTCCACTGAGGAGAAATTAATTATTTCCTTCCTACTCTAATCCTTTTCAGACAAAAATCACTGGTCAAAGCTTTGGCTGGACTCTTCTGCTAGCTCTTCCCTGGTGCATGGGTCTGAGGATGGATGGAATAAAGAGAGAAGTTGCAGCAATTCAGTCACAAACTTAATGACTGAGGCCAGAACATAAAGACACAAAAACTTCCATGTTCACTCAGACCAATGTGCTGTTTAGGCTGGGACTCAGTCCCTGTGGGGATCAGTACAAATTAATTTGGGAAAGAGCACTGGAAACAGGGGAGTTGAACTGCAAGCTGTTCCTTGCTCTTACCTCCTTGCTTCTGGCAGTCAGAAGATATTCCTGATTCAGAGACTGCATTTAAACACATTAAATGACTCCTCACAGGAGTCACTGGATGCCTTTTGTGGTTTATGTTCACTGGGGTCAGACCACGGATTACTCCGCTAACACGATGGATTGAAGAGCTCACAACCTGTTATTCACAGTAAAACACCTTTGTCTGTGTGGGTTCCTCTTCTCTGCTTGTCTGCCCCCTCCCAAGGGCTGGATGAGGAGCCATTTCCTCACACTTGCACCCTCTCCTGTCCTCTGGGAGCTGCAGGGTGAAGGAACAGAAAAAGCCTGGATGTGGACAGCAGGAAACTGCTGATCCATGGGCTGTGGGAGCAAGCTGAGAGGAGTGGTTGGTGCTGCATCCTGAAGTTGCACAGTTCATGCAGCAATTTCACTTCCAGCTGCGCCTGACAGCAGATTTTGGGCAGGAAATATCTGCCTGAAATACAGCAAGCAGGTCAGACAGGTACAGGCAAGGGGTGTGTGTCTCCCTGAGTGAAGGAACAGGCAGAAGGAAAAGGATTTCCTTGAGAAGGAGAGAGAAGAAGGACAGATAATTTCTGACTTGGAGAGAGATTTTGCCACTGGAGGCATCTTGGCTCTGAAAATGAAAGGGTTCATTGGTTCCTCATGATTTCTTAACAACCAGTGTGTTCTCTGTTGAATGGCATCCAGACACCTCCTCCTGACAGGGCAGCGGTTTCTGATGAGGGTCTGATGCACAGGAGTCCTGCTGTGGGTTTGAGCAGAGGTGTCCTCATGCCCTCATGTTTTCATGTCACCATATCCTCATGTTTTCATGTCTTCATATCCTCATGTTTTAACGTCACCATATCCTCATGTCTTCATGCCTTCATATCCTCATGTTTTAACGTCACCATATCCTCATGTCTTCATGCATTCATATCCTCATGTTTTCATGCCTTCATATCCTCATGTTTTCATGTCACCATATCCTCGTGTTTTCATGTCTTCATTTCCTCATGTTTTTACGTCACCATATCCTCATGTCTTCATGTCTTCATATCCTCATGTTTTTACATCACCATATCCTCACATTTTCATGTCGCCATATCCTCATGTTTTCGTGTCTTCATATCCTCATGTTTTCATGTCTTCATGACTCAGACAAATGGTTAAGGGAGAAGATGCACAAATACCGTTCTCCTCTATCCTTCCAGTTGGAGGGAAGGACGAAGGAAGAAAGAGGAAGAACCAACAGATCATCAATACCTGGCTCCGAGCACAGTGTCACCAGGAGAATTTTGTGGTTTTTTTCATCACGAGTTGGTTTACGTGACACCAAACCTGTTTCAAAGGCTGATGATGTGAGGCTTTGGGTAGAGCAGTGCAGCAAGTGACAGCACACTCTCATGGGAGACTGGGTTATGAAGTGCCTTGTTTAATATTTACAAGAATTTGGGGACAACAGTAGCGGAGCTTGTGCAGAGAAGGGAAACAGCTGAGGAAGGGTCTGGAGCACAAGTTTGATGAGGAGCAGCTAAGGAACTGGGGGTGTTTAGTCTGCAGCAAAGGAGGCACAGGGGAGACTTTCTCACTCTCTAGAATTCCCTGACAAGAGAGGGCAGCCAAGTGGGGGTCGAGCTCTGCTGCCAGAGAACAAGGGACAGGACCAGAGGAAACAGTTTTGAGCTGCACCAGGGAAGGTTTGAATTGGGTATTAGGAAAAATTTCTCTGCTGAAAGGGTGATGAGGCATTGGAACAGCCTGCCCAGGGCAGTGGTGGAGTCACCATCCCCGGAAGAGTCTGAAAAACATTTTAGATGTGGTACTTGGGTTTAGTGGTGGACCAGGCAATGCTGGGGTAAAGACTCAGAGGTCTATTCTAACCTCAATGATTCTATAGATCTATCGGAAAACGTGTGTATTCCAGTGAATTCAGAGCCCATCTCTGGCTGTGCTGGCCAAAACCAGATGAGATTACCTGGGATCTGGGATGAGCCTCCCTCTCACCACACACACAGAGCACTCGGCTCAGCTCTGCGGCAGGTTGGACATGAAGAAGCAACTAAGGTGAAAGCCAACATGCTTCTCCTTGGCCTTCCTAATTAGTAAATCAAGAGCCACGTGTATTGTGAGAAATTGCACACAACAACCCCTTTATTTGATCTGAGAACAGACCATGCTGCTCCCTGCCTTGATTTCCTACCACTGGCATCCTGAACTGCCCTGTGTGCAGGGTGTCAGCGCTGGGCTTCCGTGAAGGAAAACAGCAGCAAAGGGGAAAAAAAGCAAAATTCTTCAGCAGCTGACTGCGGTCTGGGTCAGAGGTGGGCAGAAAGAGCTCCTGATTGTTGGTAGTGAGAGGACGTTCTGCTAATTATTTCAAACAAATGACCTTAATTGTGTGATTCAATAGAGGAAGCAGAGAAATAGAAAC
This sequence comes from Callaeas wilsoni, assembly GCA_013398955.1. Taxonomy (NCBI): domain Eukaryota; kingdom Metazoa; phylum Chordata; class Aves; order Passeriformes; family Callaeidae; genus Callaeas; species Callaeas wilsoni. The sequence goes on along the minus strand of VWPU01013923.1, from coordinate 17,645 downwards.
CCCGTTCTTTTGACTTGCGAAATTGTGAGATCTGGAAAGGCAGAAAGAAAATCATATCAACTCTTTCTGTAGAGGTGGCCTCACCGACTCAGAAATGGACATCTATAAATAGCCCTGGTAAAACTCAAAGTAGCTTTCTGATGATTTATTGTTTTTTTCCTCACTCTATCCATACAGTGGTATTTTTCCTCTGGGATGCACAGAGCCACTATTTTCTGATTCAAAGCATGAGACAAACAATTAACATTAATAATCATAATAATGCGCCAGCGTGGTTGAAAGCTCGCTGAATTAGTTGAATCATCTGCATAGAAATAACTGCAAATGAAAACTTTATTAAGGAAGCTTGGAAACCTTCTATTAATTCATGCAGTATTCCATTAATAATGATGTTCAATTAAGACTGCTGTCCCAAAGTCTCTCTGAAGACAGCTGATAGGAGAAATAGGAGTGCACTTTGCTGGAGCCCTTCCCATTCCATGACTGAAACACGCCAGAAGGAGAATCATGGACAATACTTAAGAAACTATTTCCCCTCTTCAGTCTTTTCTAGGGCAGGCAAAGCACATGTCCAACCCATAAATGGCACGGAGTGGGAAGAATACCTCACAGCAAGTTATTTCCCAGGCTCTGTGCCTATCAGGGCCTATTTGCTTTCACCCACATGGAAGCCTCCCCTGAGGTCCCCTGGTTTCCCCTGGGTGCTCAATCACTGCACATATTCTGGAACTCCTAATGCTTCCAGATGGGAACAGCAGCTGGAAAGGCTGGCAGGGAAAATCAGCTTCTTGGTGGCAGTTGCCTGGGGGAATGTAAATATTCCCACAGGAAAAGCAAGGGGCAGTTGCCAGGGAAGAATGAAAGCCTAGAAGGAAGTGACAGCTTTATCACGAGGACAGGAGTGAAACGCTCAGGTGAAGAGGAGAAGCAGCAGCTTCCATGAGTATTGAGGATGTGCAGAGACCCTAAAAACAAACCCACTGTGGAACCATCTGTGCATCTGCCTTTTCCAAAGCTTCATTCTCCTGCCAGTTTTTAATCACAGGACATGGGGCATCCTGCCTGCTTTAGACACAAAGGCTTTCAGCACTGATGTTCCTGGGGTGGGAAGGATGCAGCCAACACAAGACACAACAGGCAGGGCAGCCCCAGAGTGGCTGTGCTCACCGCTTAAATAAGGGATGACTGAAACCCAGCCCCTGCATACCCCAGTCTAAGAACACATCTCCAACCTTGACTGTGCCGTCAAGTCTTCCACTGGAGAAAATTCCCAGTTTTCACAAGAATGATAAAAATACAGACGACTTCATTTAGTGCAGCATGTGATTGTGACTGAAAAAAAAAGATTTAAGACTCCGCTCTAATTTGCTTTGTTAAATGGTGGTCAGAGGTCAGTGATTTCTGAACAAAGGGAAAACAGGGCTGCAAAGTATCCTTTTGAGCAGAAAACACCTTGCAGCTCAGGTTTTCTGACACAGGTTGTAGTTATCAGTCCACACTCTGGAAGGGTGAATGTTCTCCATGGAGAGTGACCACTGCAGCTGGATTGCCCAAATCAAAGAAGGATTTCAGAAGCCAGACAGTGAGAGCTCAGAGTAACTGATCTGGCTTACAGCTACTGTTTGGGAAATACGAGTGCACAGCATGTCCTCATTCATAATCCCCTTGTGGGATTATATAAAAAAGAAAAAAAAAATCTCAAACAAAATTAATTTAAATGACCAGCTAGAGAATTCAAGGGTTATGTGCTTTTTTTTGGCTTTTAATACAATTACACAATTAGCAAAGTTTATTACATTATCTACATTTGCAAACACTGCAGGGATAAACCAAGGAGGAAAGTCTGAGCTGCTGATGCTGCTGTTCACACTCTCCTTGTCCTCATTTACACCAAGGCATGGTGTGAAATATTTAATTATTTTGGAGCCTTTGGCCAAGAATTCAGGAAAGATTGGAAACCTTCCAAATAATCATTCCTGTGCTTGGTCTAAATTTCTCAGCCTTCTGGTGCTCACTGGGCATTAGGAAATGTGTCCAGTGGCTCATCCTGGGCACATCCCCAGGAATGCTGCTGTTCCCATAACAGGCAGAGGCAGCCCAAAGGCTGCCAGGGGTGTCCATGCCCCATTTAGGGGTGACAGAAACTTGCACCCCTCCCATGTCTCGTGGTTTAGCTGACAGAGCAATGTGAAGCAGCAGAATTCACAGAACCATGGAATCATTTAGGTTGGAAAAGACCTGCAAGACCATCAAGTCCAACCATTGACCCAGCACCACTAAACCCTGTCCCCAGGTGACACATTCACATTTTTTGGAGCATTTACAGGGATGGTGACTCCAGCCCTCCCCTGGGCAGCCTGTTCCAATGCCTGACCACCTTTTCAGTGAAGAAATCCTCCCTAATACTCAACCTAAACTTCCCCTGGCACAGCTTGAGGCCGTTCCCTCTAATCCAGTCCCTGTTCCCTGGGAGCAGAGCCTGATCCTCTCTGGCTGCCCCCTCCTGTCAGGGAGTTGTGCAGAACCAGAAGGTCCCCCCTGAGCCTCCTTTTCTCCAGGCTGAGTGCCCCCCCCGCTCCTTCAGCTGCTCCTGGGGCTCCAGCCCCTTTCCCAGCTCCCTTCCCTTCTCTGGACATGCGTCAGCACCTAAATCATCTTTCAGATTAGGCAGCAGAGAAGGTTCCTGAGTGCTGAACAACTCCGGTGGGGTTAGTGAGGGACCTACCTGTACAATTCCATAGGTGAAAACCGAAATGGAACCATTGAGCACTTGAACAGCTGCAGGTGCATCTGCAGCTCATAACTCTAAACATCATCTTGAAAATATATTTTCTGATTTTCCTTCCCAGAGATGACTCAAGATGTGGGGTTTTTTCAATCAAATTGCACTCCTGAGCATGATTCATGCATAAACTGCAAAGACACAACTTTGCTTCCCTCCTTTCTCTGAAATCTTGGAAAAGTTGCAATGTCTTCTCCACTGTTCCCAAAACCATTCCATCATTATAAGTAGAACACAGACAAGTTTTAGCTTGTCAGTCAACACAGATCTAGATCTTGTAAGAGCAGTTCTATAATCAGAACTCAAACAAGCTCATGTCCATCTCCAAAAACTCGCAGCCAAAATCTTGGCAGCAACAGAAATATACCAGCAGTAACATATTTCTAGCACAGGATAGAAAGTGGCCTCCAAACCTCAGGTCAGGAAAGGAACTGAGTAAAAGCATTTCACAAATTCCTTATGCTCCAGTTTAACTCCAACTTAAATTTTTTCCTCCACCACACTGCTCCGGGACCCCTCTGCTCTGTGGGCTGGAAATCACCCTTTCACATCCACTCACAAATCTGTCTGTAGAGCACCTATACTCATTGTTTCTTGCACTGACACTGTCCTTGGCTGTAAGCAGCTCTTCAGTTTCCAGTGTTTATCCAGTGGTGATGTATTTATAGGCAGCAACAACACTCCTCAGTGGCTTTCATTGTGCTAGGTTACAATACCACGATTTCAGGTGCAGCTTATGAAACCTTTCACATTTTAAGGACAGAGCTCTCTGGGCACACTTTTAATTACTGATATTATTCCAGGAGCTCATGAGGGCCCTGCTCTCTGGGGGTTTTTTTGTGTGGGGTAGGCTCTATACAAAGAGTGTAAAGAACAAGTCCTACAGATGTGAGATGAAGAGGGGGCGAGTAAAGGGAGTGGGAGGCAAAGGCAACGGCCCGAGGTTAATCAACAGGAAAAGTGTTTCTGGCCTTCATCTGAGTTCATCAGATGAGACTCTTACACAGATTCAGGCAGTACAGGCCCTTCAGATGTTTTGTATTTAAAGATGATCCTCTCATTGGGTTTGCTCCTATTTACAGAGCTCCATAATTTTCATTCCTGCCTTTTTTCTGTGGACTTTACTGTGGACTACCACAGAGTGGGACAGAGCTGTCTTCAAACCTGCAGCCACTGCACCCACTCCACTCCAGTGTTTATGCTGAAGTTTAAAAATGCCACTTGCCTGAATCATTGATGAAGGCCCTGCTATTGAAGTGGCAGATGGGACAGACTGAACCAGGCTGGGTGGGAAGGCAGGAGATGGAGGGGGACATGGAGCACTGAGATGAACTCTGTTAGGTGATGTCCTGACCTGGGATTTGCTCTTTCCTCTTGCTCCACAAGAAAGGATTGTGCCTTACATCTGGAGCCTGCTCTGCTCTAATCACATCAGAAACCTCATCCCTTTTAAGTGCAAACCAGAATTAATTGTGCAGACCTCCTCCCCACTTGAAATATCCTCAGTCTGCAGGTTCAGAGGTGTCAGATCACTTTGGTCTATGAAACCTGCCCTGTAGTGATGCTCTGCATTTCTCCTGACAGGTTTCTACAAGTAATTTAATTAAACTCTTCCATTCTCACTAACAGAGGCCTGCAGCAGCCATCCTGCCAACTGCACACCAGACTGAAGAACAAAAGGGTAGTTCAAAGGAGCCTGGAACAGGAGAGGATAAAGGAAAGCAGATAGGAGATAGTCGGGGGAAACAAAAGGGAAAAAACCACCATACTGTTTTAGGAAAAATATGTTTCAGTCTTTTGGGGAGAAATATTATGTGGAATTTAGGAAATCTGTATGTAATCATAAGAAAGAACAGGGACGCTGCCTCAAGCCTATGAGAAAAAAAATTCAGATGCTTTAGTGGGGAAATAGAGCTAAATTTAGGGGCAACAGGAAGCAGAATTTCCCTCTAAACCTCAATTTGCTTTCCCTGCCACTTTAGTAGTGACAAAAGATGTTAAGACAATGTTTGTGGGTTTGGTTGTTTTTAGAGCTGCCTTTATCCAGCAAGGACATGTCATTTTTAATCTCCAGCCTATCTTCCTGTCAGCACTATCCTTTATTGGATTCAAAACTCAGCAGGGATGTAGATGCTTCCCAGAACAAATACCTTTCTTCCCCTACTTCTTCTTTGATAACCACTGCACAAATAAAACTTCTTCTGATGGAATCCACTCGGGTCACTGCTGGCCACTGCCAGCACATTGCTAATAACAAGTCAGGAGTTTTACAAAGGACTCCTATCCCACCTCAGAGGCTGCTCTTACAGCACAGTGACAAGGGAAAATCCAGGACAAAGCAATTTAGGTTTTTGCACTATCAGCAACAGCAAAGGAAAAATGTGATTCAAAAGAATTATTTTAATCCTTTTGCTTTTTTTTTATTCTTTTTCCTTCAGCTTGATTGGTATTACTGATAGCAGGATTCCTCCTATGGAAAATTTCTGCTTTAGCAGTGTGAGGTTCTGATTCAGTGGGACGATGAGGCTGAGTCAGTGGGAGCTGCCTGTGAGCACCTGAGGGAGGGAGCAAACCTTGGCTATTAATGAGAACAAACAGACTGTGAGATTCCCAGCAGTGCAGCCACATTCAACAATGCCAAAGTGAAGTGCCCTGAGCAAATCTCTCCAGGTCCTGCACTGGAGATCAATCCACCTCTACAGCACACTTTGTGCACAAATTCTTTGTTTTTCCATCTTGGTGAATTCCTTTTTGTTTGTGAGTTTGTTTGGTTCTGCATGGTACAGACAGCACGGCTCTCACAATTTTAAGGCCACCTCCACTTAGACCTTGAGAAACTAATGTTGACTTCGACCTTTAGGAGCTGCCTCGGTCAATCGCTGGCATTCAGTCAGCAACAGTCAAGCCCTCTCCTTCACTTTTTATTATTTAGGTGCTAAATGAAATGTTTTCTGGCTTGTTTGTCATTGCACAGGTTCAGATGTGACAGAACTGGAGAAAACAAGGCTAAAATGGGTCTTCACAGGAAAAGGGGGGCCCTGGCTGAGTTCTTGTCCCTTCCCAGTTGTGTTGGGCTCTCATGGACACAAATGGCAGATGATTTCATCACCTCCTGCTACATCTGAGATTCCTGACCCGCAAAACAAGTTGCGTGATTCCTCAGTGTTTAGGGCAGTAGGACATTTCTGCTATGTGGAGAGTGGGTTGTGAACGAAGGATGAAGTTGCTTAAGGAACTGAGGAAGAATGAGGCTGGGGACAAGCTGACAGGATATATTTGGAATTATAGGGTCTAGATCCAGTTCTTCCCCCTTCCTGCTTCAGCACAAGTGAGGACTGAGCTCCCTGGGCTGGGGCAGCACCAGTGATGGTGAAGCTCATCACCAAAAGCAGAGCACCCTCCTGACCAGCTGAACACCACAGCAACACCTTTTGCCATGCCAGCCAAATATTCCACCTGCTCCTAAAACCCCCAGAGTGAGAGATCCCAAAGCCTTCCTAGCAGTTATGTTCCAACAGAGCAGGTGTGCTCCAGTCTCCCCCTTCAGACAGGGCTGCCTTTGGGATCCATCTGCACAGACAGAGCACAGGAAAATCGAGCAGGTGCTGGGGGAGAAGCATAAAAATAAGGAGCAGGTGTAAAACTTGAATCTTCCTGGAGGTCTCCTCTATTTTCACCCTCAGCAGGGACTCGTGGAATGAGGTAGATGGATGGAATGGGGCAGGAATAAGGAACTGGCAGATTTCTACTTTAGGTCAAGATGAGGAACTATCACACTGTACTGTTTTGGCCAGGAATTATCTAAATTCTCTCCTTTCACTCAATTCCATCATACCTTCTTCCATCCAAAACGAAACGGGATAAAAAAAGCCCCAAATAACAGAAATTGATTTGTTCTGGGGGCACTTTATAGAGGTAAGTGTGATGAAGATGTCCATAACCCAGATTCTGGGTAGGAACAACCTACAATGAAACATGAATTTGGGCTGCCTTCACTGGAACATCTCTAGAACTTTGGAAAATGGATCTGTCTCGACAGACTCTGGAGTATCTCATGCTGGTTAACTCTGCCCACACACTGGACATGTTTTGCAGGACACAACGGGAATTTGAAAAGATGGACTATCTTAATTCCCAGCATGTACAGGGAAGTACTTGACTGCCACCACTCAGTTGTTGTTTTTAATGTTGAAGCTGTCTGCATAATTTAAACCTTAAAGTTTAAATAACAGGAGAACAATTTAGAAGAGTTCAGCTGGGCCACCTCTGTGTTCAAAGCTGGATACATTTATATCACCCTACCTAATTGTTTTTGTGTTATTTACTCAAGCATTTAGTAAAGATTGAGCAGAAGAGCAGGGAATATAGTTATTGCAATGAATAATTTGCATTCTTTATTCAGTGCAAATTAATTCAGGTCTCCAGGCACTGTGGGAATTAGCTTTATATGCAGTGTAGAGGGCTTGAAATGGAAGTTTAAATTGATGCATCATAAAAGTTCCCATCTAATGTTTTAAGGTGTTTTTTTTGTTTCCATTAGCATAGATTATTCTGTTTACAGATGCTGGAGTGCAAGAAGATTCCTATTGTTATTAGAAAAGATATTGTTAGGAATGCTCAGAAGACTCAGCTAAGACTTTAGGGATGCTCCACTGCAGGAAAACAGTAATTCTTGCACTGAGGTCTCTGTCAGTCATCCTGCTGTAATCCTGGGGCGGGGGAGGATGTCCTCCACCCACAGTTTACCCTCTGCTATCAGGACAAGGTTTTTTCTCAAGGATTATTGTGGGTTTCTAAGCAGGAGTTCAGAGATGCAGTGAGGTAGGAGTCTAGAGTGAGGAATGAATTATTTATTAAATTCACAATATTATTTATATATTTTAGGTTTATAAAGTAATTGAACAGTGTTCACACTTTTCTTAGGGTGATTGGTTAAAGTTTTAGATACTTACTTAGAAATGTTTTTTTTTAATATAATGTACACAAGGTTAGAAGATACTAGATATGAATGTTATTTATAAAAACTTTATCTATTGTTTACATAGCTTACACAGCAAAGGAAAAGTTCTCACAGAATGAATGCAAGAAGTGAAAATTTCCCTGCTAACAGCATTTCAGCATCCACAGATTATCATTGCACAGCACTTAGTGGAGCTGGTTTTAAGTTCAGATTGAACTCTCCTGGACAATTCAGCACAAATTATACAGAAATGCCAGTCAGGGAATCTAAGAAATAATACAGAATTAACCCACCAGGCCACTCCTGTGAAAATATATTCCTGTGATTCAGGCTGTGAACATAGAACACATCTGATGACTGATCCACATCTACCTGTTACTTTCCACTCATTTTCCTTTCCTCCTGTCCTTTCTCTTCCCTGTAGCCCTAACTCTGCTTTCACTGGCATCTCCATTTGTCAGACTCCCTTCTGCACCCTGGACCAGACCAGGGAAGGGTTTCTACGCAGTCTCCTGGATTTGCATTCATCATCTCATGAGCACTGCTGGGGATTAAGCTCCACTAATGATGTTCCTCTTTTTATTTAAGAAAACTTCTAAGCCCTTTAATGAAAGAAAACCCGAAATTAACCCAAAGCAAAATAGAAAGATTTCATTCCGTCTCCTTTGGTTTAGATCTGTGTTTTAGCTGTCAGCGAATGCAAGACATTAGCATGTTCTGCCTTGTGAGAGAACAAAACTTGCCCCCAAAACTTGCAACTTGACCCACTCAGATCCTGGATTCCCTTAATGAAGAGCACTGTGCTCACTGAATTTCTTTTTGCTGCATCAATAAATCATGTTCAGTTCTTTCCCTGAATCCAAACAGGCTTTAGCTCCTATGCTCAGGAGGAGCTCATCCTGCACATTAGTCAGCAAAACCATGGATGTGCTCAGGAACATAAAAGCCAGGACCACTTTTCAGGACCATCCACGACCTGGACAGAGCCATGAGAGGGCTTGAGCAACCCAGAAAGCGTCACCCAACCGAGTTAGAAACATGCAAACACATTACTCACCTCAAGCACAAGAAAAGCATAAAGGCAACTATAAGGGCCCCTACTGAAATACAGTGGCCCAGGTAGTTTATGATGAGAGCAATCTTGTAATGGAGCGCATACTTCCTCTGGAGGTAAAGAGACAACAGGATTAAATCAGCATCAGTCTCCAAGCACTGGCATTCAGGAACAGTTTATCACTTCAGAAAACAGTAATTTTCTCAACTTTACAATGACATAATAGTCCCAGGGCTGTTGCCTCTGTGTAAGCAAATGTATCGCTCAGGCACACAAGTACAGGCTTGGTGTCATTTCAGGTTGGGATTTGTCCACAGTTTCTTACAAATATCTGCAAAAAAAGTTATTTTGACCCCACTTCTTTCCCTTTTTTTTTTTTTTTTCCTTCCATTTCCTTAGGTTTTCTTATTTTAAACCTTTGTCATTTTAGGCGAAAAACTTACGAAAGACACATCTTTTCAGAGTTTCAAAAGTTATAAAACATTATTTTCTTAGGAAACAGCACGATCTTAATGAGCCAGGTTACGCCACTTTCCTACTCAAATGGCTTGGTTTTTGCACAAAAATGTCAGTAAGAATAAATAATAAGCCCTTCCCATACAGGCAGATTTTACTCTGAGAGACTTTCCTTGCGGGCTACGATCTTTATCCTTCAAACCCGGGGCAGAACCAAAGCAGACTGAAAGAGCTGGAACCTGCTGGTGTCCCTTCAGTTCTGGGAGAGCCTGACAAACCAGGGATCCTGTTGTTTTTAGCAGCAGCCCAAATATGTGGTGAAATTTCCTGTATTATTGTCTGTTTCCTAGGATGTGGGGGAGACTGTTGCTAGGTCCTTGATCCTGTAAACAAAAAAATAAGTACAGAAGTGCTCCCACCTAAGTCAGTGAATTTAGGGATATGACCAGAATTTGACCTTGCAGAAACATCTTTATTGGTGGGCTGCTGTTGGCTTCAGAGAAAAGAGAAGCACGTCCTCCCTTTGCCTGGCTAGGAAGAAGTAGAAAGACACTATTCAGATAAATACTGAAGCTGGCTAAAAATGGACAGAGTTTTGCTAGTGGAAGACTAAATCCCCCCGAAAAATACATTTATTTATTAATTTTGTCATTTATTTCTTTTCAAGTTAAGCAGATCTTTCCCCACGTCGAGATGTTGCCCTCCTTCAGAAGAACGAGGCTCTTAAAAACCAACCACCTACGTTTCCTCCCTTGTGATAAAAATATGAAAGTAAAATCCTACAAATGCCATAATTTTTTAAAAATTTTGGTTGAATTTCTTTTTTTTTTTTTTTTTTTCCCCTAACAATTTCCCTTAACATTTTACTCCAGTGAAAGGAATTTTTCAGTGAATGAGGGTTTGGCTGAAACTACAACCAGCAGCTGTAGTTAATCTGTTCCATTGTTCTGTGAAGATAAGCATCTTCCAGCACTCTCCCAGAGAGCCAGGGAGCTCTCCTGGAATCATTGTTGTGATGAAACCTGCCTGTATCTTCAGCTCACAGAGTAATGTGCTGTTCCTGGACAGAACTCAACCACGCAGAGTATTTTTAAGTCTATTATAAAATCCCCTAAAATAAACTTCCCCATCCACAGGCCCATTTTCTGAATCGCCTGGAGGTGAAAAGAAAAAAAAGCAACAAAACAAAGCTACGGAATGCAAATTCCACACTGTGTTTTATTTATCCTTCAGTCCAGGGGACACCTAAAGGGAAAGGAAACTCACTTGACCTGACGTGCCTACCTGTGCAATGCTGTATTACTCAACAATGCCCTGGCAAACTGCAGGGCTCATTGACTCTCCTGCTTGATTCACAGAGCCAGAGGATCACAGAACATCTCAAGGGATCCAAAAGGGTCACTGAATGAAACTCACTGCTTCTCGTATCAAAACCCAAACCATCTGATTAAGAACTTTTTCCAGAATTGCTCCTGTAGTGCTGGAAATCTCCCAGAAGATGGCAAACCTTGTGTTTTCCCGGCACGAGGTTCCTGCTCTTTAAGTCGGCCCCTCCTTTGGCTCCTGACCACTATTTTAACTTCACTCCAGTTTTAAGAAAGTGTGGTTCAAAACATGAGAAGATTAATTGGAAAAATAAAATTATCAAGCTCTTGTTGGATGCACTGATGCTGAAGGAAAAACAGGCACGACTTTCATATTTTCTGCTTCTGACACTAAATTCCAATATCATAGAACCAAGAACTGCCTCGGTGCTTACGGAAAACTCAGCTGACAGGGTGGCAAGACCACTTTCCACCAGCCTACATGCAGTCTGCATCTCTGCTGGAATCCCTGCACCTTCAGGGCTGAAAATCATGGGCCCAGAAAATCATTTGTTTGTTCCCCAGAGCTCAGCTCATGTAAAATACTTGCACAGCTCTTTTCTGGCTCGCCCTCTTGGACACCAATACATTTAAAATGTCAACAACCTCCTCCTGTTACCCAATGTCCTTTTCAGGATAGATGCTTCACTTCACTAAAACAAAGATTTAAACTCTATTCAGGCTTAGGAGGAGAGTTGCTAGATTAGAAATGAGATAGAAAAGGAGATTATAGAATTCTAGAGTGGTTTTGGTTGGAAGGGACCTTAAAGATGATTCCTGCCATGGTCAGGAATGCCACCTACTAGACCAGGTTGCTCAGGGCCCCTGACCTGGTCCAAGCTGACCTGGAACACTTCCAGGGATGAGGAATCCAGGGATGAGGAATCCAGGGATGGGGAATCCAGGGATGGGGAATCCAGGGATGGGGAATCCAGAGATGGGGAATCCAGAGATGGTTTTAGTCCCTGGCCACAGCAGCTCACAGCACTGGAGCCCTGTTCCATGCACACCTTATGCACCACAACCACGTCACCAGGCAGTGCAGAGGTGTCTGCCACGAGCTTCTACCAGGCAAACTGAGGAAGGACAGCACAAGGTCTTTACCTGCACTGACCTTGCACATCTAAGGCATGGTGGGTTCCCCACAGGCAGGTTTCAGGCTAATGACAGAGTCTTTCTGTCTAGAGCACTTTTCCCCTTGCTTCAGAGCTGGAAGGTGACTGCTTAACCTGTCCTAAACAATTCAGCCGGTGATTTGAATTAATAACCACCTAATAACAGCACTCAGACCAGCTGACAAGGACCTTGCTTCCTCTACCAGAACTTACTGACAGGTCCTGCCAGTGTTTACAGCTCACGTCTCCCTGGGAGGCTCCACGCGCCACTGCCAGTTCAGTCACTTCCCATTTCCTCCTGGTGCCAGGATGATCTCAGCACCAGCACAGCTTAAGGATACTTCTCCAAAGACTCTCTGAAGCAACTGGGAAGTATCTTTGTCATCGCAGATGCCTCTGAGCTCACTGCTTTCCTGCTCTGAGCCAGCTGGGAGCTGCTCTGGCTATGTGACCATGCTCCTATGCAGGATACATTAGTCTGAGCCCAGCGTGGTGCTAACTCAGCTACTCAGCTTGAAGCCACCTCAAAACATCAGCAGAAGCAAATTCATATTCAGCTGCCACAGACCACAAGACCAAAGTTCCTGATTTATAGCTCCTTTTGGAGGCTAAGATGTATCTTTTGCTGCCTGAGATGCTCACTTTTCTTCTGAGAAGAGCAGAGATTTGTGCCAGATGCAGCAAAGGCCCTTTCAACACAGGAGCTTGTAGGCTGAGGAGAATCTTTCCATTTGTCACACATCATGCCACCAAACAGCCAGCTGGATCAAAATTATTTCTATACCTTGCTCCTGTGCCTAGAGGAGGAGCCAACTATTTGTTCAGAGGCTGAGATTCAGTCTGACATGAGGACACCAACACTTGGGCACCCACCCAAAGCAGCGGTCAGAAGCAGTTGTGCACACACGGGCACCTTGTGTCCCCTGAGGTGCACTTGGGAGACATTTTGTGATTCCCAGCTGGTCCTGGTGACTGACCTCCACGGCTGCTGCTCAATCAGAATTTTTAAGGTTGGAAAAGACCTCTAAGATCATTGAGTCCAACCATGCCCCCAGCAGCACCCTGTTCACCACTAAACCCTGTCCCCAAGTGCCACATCCACATTTTTTTTGAACACTTCCAGGGATGGTGACTCTACCACTGCCCTGGGCAGCCTGTTCCAGTGCCTGATCAGACTTTCAGTGAAGAAAGTTTCACTAATACCCAATCCAAACCTCCCCTGGCACAGCTTGAGGCCATTTCCTCTGGTCCTGTCCTTGTTCCCTGGGAGCAGAGACTGACACTCCTCTGCTGTCCCTCCTGTCAGGGAGTTGTGCAGAGCCAGAAGGTCCCCCCTGAGCCTCCTTTTCTCCAGGCTGAGCCCCTTTCCCAGCTCCCTCAGCCTCTCCTGGGGCTCCAGCCCCTTCCCCAGCTCCGTTCCCTACCCTGGATATGAAGGACACAAGTATTCCAAGGGACTGTCATGTGCCAGATGCACGGAGACACACTGGGACATTTTAAATTACACCACACAACTACACTTAAGGAACTAGATCTCAGTCAGAGTGGGAATCTAGTGTTAAATCAGTCCCAGAGCAGAGTTTTATCAGCTACTGCCACAGGTCTGAACCACAAGCAGAGCCATGACACATTAATATAACCCAGTGAATGTGTGTTACTGAGCTGATGCCCCCTAAGAGTGACCCACGGCTGAAAAAACCCTAAAATTTCCATTGCTACATTACCAAAACTCTGTCATAAAGCATGGGATTGATGCTGCAAAGTCCTGTTCCTATCTCCTGTTATCAATCACTGAATTAAAAATTAAGCCATGTGATTCTTTAGCACTCTACCTGTGAGTGGTCAAGCTTAAAAGCAGTGTTGTTTTTTTTGGATTAAAAATAAACACAAATCACAGGGCATTACCCCCTGGCTGATGTTTAGCATCTGCTAAACTCAATAAATAACAATAGACCCACTTGTGTGCCTGAATCTCACCTTTAATCAAAATGGAGCAAATCTGTGGGGATTTTTCCTGTTTTCTATTTTTTTCTGAGATCACAAAGTATTCATCTGTAACACTGAGCATTATGAGAGATTTCAAAAATATTCACAAATATTAATATTTGCAAAGCTTGTCACAAATCTTTAAAGATCTAATAAATGAGTTTTTAAGCCTCTGTAAGCAAGGGTGGGGGAACATCTGCACTTTCATCTGTTTAAGAAACGCGCTATTTAAGGAGTTTTAAGCTATCACCATAGCTGCAAAGTTTTTAAAAGCAAAAACAGAGTAAAGGCAATAATCCTGTCCTCTCGTCACAACACTTCTCCAGCCTCTTCAAATAAAACCCCTCTGTATTTGCTCGTGCAGAGACAGCAACTGCTGGCAGTCATGCAAACACAGTGAGTGTTATTAAAATGCAGTGGTGTTTTCCTGAGTGGCTGCAGCTCACTGCTCCCAGCTCAGGTTTCCTGTGCCACCCAAACCACATCACAGATATCGAGTCTTTGCCCAGCTCTGCTCCCCATTCTCTCAGTCAGCACTGGCTGCTCCACAGCCCCTCTCTTGCTCACTTTTAAGACATGTTCAGTCTGTCCCTCCCAGTTTCCCAGCTTGTGCTGGTCCCATCACTCCTGCAACAATGCACTGAGATGGTTTAGGGACCTGATTCATCCAAAAAACCGACCCAGCAGCAAGTTAGCTTTTCATTTTAAGTGGGAATGAATTGTAAGGAGGGGCTGCGCTGGGGTGGTCCCAGCGTAGGTCGCCCTAAATTGCCATGGGAGCCTCTCCACCCTGCTAGAACACCTTGAATGTCCCTCTGGGTGGCAGTCAGCTACTGGTACAACCTTTCTTAACTCCTAGAAGCCTCTAGCAAAAGGAGGGGAGATTCATTTAGCCAGGGGGTAAGAGCAGGTCCTCCTCAGCAGCGGGTGTGTCGTTATTTGTTTTTCCACTCACTGGTGGAAACCCACCAGTGCTGAGCAAGCACATGGACCTTACAGGAGGGAGGCTGGACCACAGCCAAAGCACATCCTGCCTGTCTGGGGTGCAGCACCTCTCTAGAGAGTCCCTGAGAACCAAATGTGGGATCTCATCTTCCTCCTCTGTTTGTCACTGGCATGGCACAACTACAAGGACAGGAGGAGTTGAATGAACCCTAAAACAAACCAGTCCGAGCTGCTGGGCTCCACCCTGGCTCCCAGAAGGAAAAATCACTCCTGAAGAGACAGCACAAAGCCTTTGAAGGCTTGTGTCCCACCACAGCACTCAACACAGGAGGAAGAGTATGAAGGGCTTGAAGGCTTAAACTGTGTGAGGGTGAATGTCTGTGATGTCTCTGAGACATCTGACAAGAAAAGGGCTCTGCATAATTCCTCACAGCCCTTCTGAAGGAACTGAACCCCATATGCTAATTTAAATCTGCTAACTCCTCTATCATGCAAGACTGGTTCAATCTTTTAAAGACAGCTGGGTTCTGAGTCTGCTTTTTATGTATTTTTTCCTGTTGCTGCCCCTTTACATATTTGCTTAAGGAGAAACGACACTGAGATCTGTAAAGGTCAGTTGCTGATGAGACCTCAGAATGGACAGATTTAGGGTGGAATCAGCTGGTTGAACTTACTTTTCAGTGCCAAAGAGGCTTTAGATCTTATTGTTATTATTACTAACATTTACTGTAGCAGCTGTAGGCTCTGAACACAGCTAGGAAAAATCTGCATAAAAACACATCATCAGGGACAGAGTGAGATAAAGCATCCTTTTTAAAAAACCGTGTGAGTAGGGGATATGGAGAGAGGATGAGTGATTTGCCTGAATTCACAGGGAGGTTTTGTTGTGGAGACAGAAATGGAATCTCTCTCAGAAGTCCCAAATTAGGACGTTAACCTTAAGTTTAGTTTTGCATTCATTTATGCTGAGAAATGTCATTGAGAAGAATGAAGGTAAAAATACAGACCTTGTCATCCAGAATAGGCTCGCACTGAGAGTAGTTTATCTTGGAAGCCCATGTCCCATTGCCCAGGCATTCTCTGTAGGCATTTCCTGGTACAGACCAAAATAAAAGAGAGATGAACACTCTGTGCTGGACTTGAAACAGCCTAGACATTTCACAGGTTCAAGAAAACACTGACAGAACAGATTATTTACAAGGCAAATCAACTCATCCCACCTCTGTGAGGACTGGAGCAGCCCACTGAGAAGAGGAGAAATAAGTAACAAACACATCTACAGACAACAAGTATTTAAAGGTATTGATTCATTGTTTTTTCTTACAGCATATGAGTTCAGAAGACAGCAAAGGTATAAGAACACTGCAAGAGAAAGCTTAATGTTACTACAGTCTTTTAAAAGGCACTTAAATGATGTATTCAAACCCAGAAAGGTTTAGATGTTCAGTGCTGCATGCAGGACAATGTTATGGGTAAGGCAAACTTATTGCTCTAGTTCCCTCCCACTTGTTCTACTCTAAGTAGAAGAAAAATTCCTGGACATCCTGATTTTCTGCAGTCTTCCTGTGCAACATTATTACTGGTCAAACTTGGGCAAAAAACATGAAGGAGTGAGAGAAGAACATCTCCCAGCCCTGGGGCAGGCAGGGTGGGGGGCACACAAGAATCTCTCCAAAATGATCTCAGAAATGGGGACATTGAGGTGAGGATGTGTTCACCCACTGTCTGTGGAAAAGAAACCACTCCTGGTGCTTTCTCAAAGTGCCAGTTCTCACAGAGCATAAGTGAAAATCACAAATTACTGAAGCAGACATTTAATGTCCAAATTCAACGTCACTCTGCAGGGCTCTGGGAATGACATGTGGCAATACTGGGGTGATGAGGGGAGTTCAATTTCTGGCAAGCACTCTCTTCATCCCCAGGAATTTCGAGAGATAACTGCAGTTTTGCTGTACAAACCTTCCTCCACTCATCAAAAGCACTTCCAATCCCAAGCAAGAGGTTTCTGGGTTTTTTTCCATTCTTATTTTGAACTGTTTCTTAGAAACAAGAGAATTAAAATAAAACAGAAAATCCAGAAAGATCCCCAAAGGACAAATACAGGCAACTTCCTGACGGACTCTTCATGATGTTGTTGCTGCCCTTTACTCAATTTCTTTTTGAGCCTTTGCCACGGTCATTTAGCGCAGGAAAATTAAATGGTCCTAAATGTGCTGCTGACACCAGCCTTTAAGAAAGGTGAAGAGACTTTAGAAAAGGTGCTTTTTCTTACAGAGAAGGGAAGTCAACAAGTCACAGTCCCTGCAGAGGCTCCAGATGACACCATATCCACACAGATCACGGAATTTCATATTGCTGTTGTCTGTTTGCACTTTTCCACTGTTTCTTTTTGGAGTGACGAGGCCAAACAAAACAAAACAGTCTGAGTGGGGTTTAGGTGGTAGAATCTGATTTACATCCCTAAAAGCACTTGCATTTGTCCCTTCCTTTGGCCACTGCTGAAGCTCTCTGTGCAGAATTGTTGCTGATTTTGAGCCTCTGTAGCCAACTCCTGACTCTCCAGATGAGTTAGTCGGATGATGAGTCCCACTTCCAGAATAGTGCTCATATGAAACCCTTATTTTATTCATTAAAACCGCTGTTTTACTCATTCTGACTGTTCCTTTTCCCTGGCTGTGCCCCTCCAGCTCAGCTGTGGAGAGCACAGACACAATGAACCCTGTGAGGCACTGGGAACGTACAACCCACATCAGTGCAGCTCTTTGAGCAGTCACAGCAGATCTCCCACACCGTGAGTGTGCGAACAGGAGGGGGAAAATCAAACTCTCAACTTCTCTACTCCAGGATCTCCTCCAGTATCAGGCACTTCTCAGAAACAACAGCACAAAGCAGATCTGGCTTCTGGGGATCTCTCGTTCCAAACTCCAGTTGTCATTACTAATTTATACTCCACAGCAAAGGCTTTCTTTTTCTTTCTTTCTTT